>JBCJKH010061999.1:0-12672 GCA_039877255.1 Loriculus beryllinus
CCATACTAACTAGGTCTTAACCTCTTTTAATTTAAAAAAAAAAAAATCTAAGGAAGTTAAGACCTAGTTAGTATGATGATCATCTAGTTGAGCTCCCTGAACTAATCAGGATCACATTTTTATAGAAAAAAAGAAAAATGAAAAAAAAAACCACAAACCAAACCAAACAAACCAAGCAAAGCAAAGCAAAACAAACAAAAAAACAAACCAAAAAAACCAACAGAATAAGAAGAGTAATGCTCACTCATCTTAGGTTAAGTCATAAGAACATAAGAATGGCCAGAATGAGTTGCACACTACTAGTTTCAGCTCAGGAATTTTCTAATTTTGCCAATGTTACCGTGGATTTAGTAACTGACAATGGTTTTCTCCTCCGTGGATTTGTATAGTAGATGGCCTGCAGCTATCTTCAGATACAAATTTTTGTCTTTTATTAAAAAAAAAAAAAAAAAGTGCCTGCTTTTATTTTGAACCTGACATATCACTTTCATTTGCTAGCCTTTAGTTCTTGCACCTGGAGAAACAGTAAACTACCTCTTCCTATAGAACTTTGTCAAGCCACTTACAATTTGCAATATTTTACAGTTTAAAGCTCATGGATCCCAGGTTATTGATCGTTCCCATACAGAAGACATTCCATAGCTTTGATCATCAAGTTTTGTAATGTTTCAGAAACATTCAGTACTGCAAGAATGACTACTATGAGAAAAGCTATGAAGAAATAAATAATTCTGTCTTCAGGGAAGGATTTGAATAATCTTCAGTGAATAAAGCTGGGTACGGAGTATTAAACAAGATGAAGGCAAAAAAAGAAAAAGGTAAAGCTGCTCATTAAAGAGAACTATCTGCCTTGAAACTGAATGAGGCAGGGATTTGGAGTATAGAAAAACTATATCCTCATGTCATGAACCCTGAAAAGTAATACAGTATTCACAGAAAAGGAAACAGACAATCTTAATTCAGTATTTCTGTGTTTCTGTGTGTTTGCCATTCTGAGCTAAATAATAGTTTTTAAACCTTTTTTTTTTTTTTTCTGTATCTAAAAGACTAAAAGAGTAGCATGTTGAAGCTTTGACATAGAGATAAGCAGAGACACAGAAGAGCAGCAAGCTTCTTCAGATGGTATTACAAATCAATTGCCCTTTATGGCAGTTTTCAAAGGCATGATATATCAAAGAGAATGATATTATTTAGATAATGGTGAGAAGAGAATGTCATTTCACACTGATAGGCCTTCTTTCATTCCTGTGTTTCATCTTGATCTCATTATTTATGTATTTCAGTATAACAGTAACAAACAGGAGAGCCAGGAGAAAAGAATGAGGATGACATGACTTTGTTTTCAGATGGAGAAGTGCCAGGAGAAGCAAAGAATTGTTAGAGGTATGTGTTAAAACTGTTTTAGTGATCCAGAGGTAGGTATAAAGTGTGTGAGAGTAACTGCTGGAAAAGGATTTGGATTATTTTGGAGGTGAATGGGAAAATACAGCAGTAACTGAAGGACAGGTAAGTCTGCAGCTCTGGAGTTTCATAAGACCTGTATTTTCAGCTAGATTTTCAAATTTGTGTGTTATGATTAGGTTTCTGCTTTCACATTAAAATGTTCTAGACTTTAGCTATATGTATTGACCCTTTGATAATCAAATAGTACATAAGTTATGTGCATAAATCATATTTTAAAGTCATTGAGAAGAGTTTAATCTCAGCAATTCCACTTACCAGACATTCACTACATTCATTTAAGTCCCATCAGGTAACTCAGAACCAAGTAGCCTTTCACTGACCCCCCCAATTCCTTCCCCCTGCTCCCAGAGGGATGGGGAGAAGAATCGAAAGAATGTAGCTCCCACTGGTTGAGATAAGAACAGTCCAGTAACTAAGGTATAACATAAACCACTGCTGTTACCACCAAGAGTAATAACGATAAGGGAAATAACAAGGGAAGAGAATACAGCCACTCACCACCTGCTGACAGATACCAAGCCCAACCCAAGCAGCTATCTAGTCCTTCCATGTAACTGCCCCCAGTTTATATACTGGCCATGACGTGCTGTGGTATGGAATACCTCTGGTTAGTTTGGTTCAGGTGTCCTGTCTCTGCTTCCTCCTGTCTTCCCCTCCTCCCTGATGGAGCATAAGACTCAGAAAGTCCTTAATCAGAGTAAACATGACTGAGCACCAATTAAAAACATTGGTGTTATCAGCATTTTTGCCATGCTGAAAGTCAAAACCACAGCACTAAGGCTACTAAGAAGGCGAAAAATGACTGCTACTGCTGAACCCAGTATAATACCTAATCATGAGAAGATTCAAAGTTTGTAAAGTATGCCATTAGAGTTTTTGTTAAACACACAAAAATACCTTGTCTGCAAATGTGGTTTTGTCTCATTTAATCCAGTATGGACTACAATGTTTTTTTTTCCCTAATATTTCCTTTCTGTGCATTTCTTAATGTGGCAGTTTTATTCTTTTATAACTGTCTCTTTAAAGGAATGGCATTGTTTTAAATGTGTTTTTATCATACAGGTGTCTACACAGAGAGAGTGGAAAAAAAAGCTGCTAAACATTCACAAGAAGTTAAATGGACACTTTCCCTTATATCACTGGTTTAAAGTTTAGACCTCCAGGAATTCTCCAAGTTCTGTTTAGCAAGCCTTTTCCACTGTTAATAGATTGGGCATCTCATTATAATATGCAAGAGAGTTCATTTCAGTGGCCTTTGTAATGTTCTCTGAGTCTAATACCAAAGCAAATTCTACAAGAAATGAAATGGTGTTATGTTCTTATTTAGCTGTAACCTGAATCTTTTAATCCTTTTAAGTGACAGAATGGGAACATACAATATATTAAGTGTTCTTCCCTTGAGAGAGTAGAAATATTTTCAAATGCATAAAAGGTTGGATTTAGATAGCAACACAATATAGTAAATTTTGATTACTTCTAAAGGAATGGGAAAGATTTTTTATGATCAGGAATAAAAAACAAATCACACTATAACCCATGGAACATGTGCCTTGATGTACAATAACAGCAACAACAAAATGGAAAAAAGAAAAGAAGCAGCCAAAAATGTGTTACTATTTCATATCTTTCATGCTTTTCGCCAGTGACTACCTGATTGATATGAAAGTTGAATCAAGTTGCAAATGAACTACTTGAAGATTTTACTCTAAGTCTATACAGTGACATTAAGCTCATATGCACGTCACATCTGTGAAAGCTTAAATAATGGAAATGTAACAAGTTAACAAATCTGAGGAACTGAGACAATGAATTTTTTTTCACTAGATTTACATTGACAGTTATATTTGCATGTCATGTTTAAAAATAGATTTTTAAGATGAAGCCATTTCATTTCCACTATTCACTATGTCACCTATTCTTTGCGTATCCAAACAACCTGAATCAGTGAAAGTATTTAGGATGTTATAAATACTAAATACATCTTAAACAATTTCAAAATGCTTACTTTACACATTTTTTGTAGCAAAAAACAATGATCAACGTTGTTTAAATATCTAAACTCTGTCCCAGTGCAAGTTCGAAAAGTCATGAACAAATGGTGAAGCAGGCCTTGATGTACAATGTTTCTGCCAGAAGTGCGAACTGTCCTCTGCACATGGGAGACAGATTTACAATATCCATGTAATATGGCAAAGTACTTTGATGTACATCACCAATTCCAGTTAAATAAAGGTCTAACCATTATTGTCATTTTAGTTAACAGGCATATGTTTAGGACATGAACATCTTCCTTAATATCCTTACTTTCAATTTAGCAAAACATTAAGACATTTTTAAATATTTTAAAAGTTTAATTCAGTGTCAAAACAGGCTGTGAAATTCCATTTTTTTTAAAAAAAGTTTACTGTTACTGATTTACTATGTAGTCTTGGCTATGGCTTCCTATATATTTTATGCATCTCTGGAGAGGGAAGTACATGCCAGGCTGAGCAACCCTTCATCAAATGCTGATTTTGAAATTTGAATTGCAGTTCTCAACTTAACATTACTCTCCACATCCAAGAATCTATTTAGTAAGCTGCTGTGTAGTACTTAGCAATCACCTTTAATAATAATTGAATTAATGGTGTATTCGTGTTCTTGTCATGAGTTTTCAGATTAAAGTAGGCTTTCTTACTACTACTCTGTGTGTCTTTTCCATATGAGAGTAAAATTTCATCCAAAAAGTCACCATTTTTTTTTATAATATTAATTGAACATCCACTGACCATAGAATGTTATCTTCAGTGGTATCACATCTGTTTCATTATTTAGGTAAAAGGGTTTTTTTGGAAAATTTTTATGACTGAGCATTTGCTATTAGCAGCATTCCATTTTTCTTTCCAAGAAAGTGATGAGTACATTGTGAATGCAATAAAAATATTTTTATCAACAAAAAGCAACTTTTTAAAGTTGCATATTAAAAATAAAGTATTACAATAGAAGATATACAATTCTGATGAAACTTTTATATCTGACTTTCCAATAGAGGAATTTAAACCTTAACTCTAATTGACATCTTCATAAATCAATGTAAACTTTTTATAAGTAACCTGTCAAGGGTATTTATCAAGAATAATGTTGAGCTAATTTTTTTAAGCAGGGTAACATTTAATGCACTACAGAAGCTTTACTGGCATCTCTTTGGCACAACACATGTATCTTAGCACTCAGGAGCAATATCTTCATTTTTAATTGATGTCTAGAAAAAAATTGTGTCAGAATTCTCCATGCCCATAGCAGTTTCTATGCATTTTGGCTTCATATTGAAAAAAACCCAGTTCAAAATGCATGAAAAATACTTTTTTCTCAATGCAACTATCAGATTTAATTTCTGCTAATAGAATGATGTGAGTGTTCGTAATTGTAGAAGTTATAACCGTTGCCTAAAGCCAGCCCTTAAAAAAGAAAATCACACATATTTTCACACTCATTTTTGGTGATATGCCAGTCTGGATTCTAAATTAGGCACCCTGCTTTAGTAAAGCTGACTTACCTGTGCTTTACTGGAAGCTTCCCCATACTTCCAACTCTGTTCTGCAGGCTTGACCTTCACCACCTCTCTTCTTTCAGTTCTGATTGTTGCAAGAAAAATGCCTCTTAATTGTGCTAGACTGTCATTAAATATGCAATTATGACAAATGTCAACCAAAAACTAGGATAAAGCTACGCAGTTTGCCTGAATTAATATGCTTGGACACTTGCTTTCAAAGAAAAGTGTTGCATTGTTAAATCACTATCTAAAATACTGCAAAGAAATATGAGTAATTTTCAGATGTCATTTTTAGAGAGAAAATTTAATGCCATTAGTTTTTTTGATTAGTCCAACTGATGGATTGACCTGTTATCTCAGCTACTAAAGAGGCCAGTTTGTTGCTAATATATGACTTTCTTCCTCACCTGTTTGAGCTACTTTAAAATGTTTAAAGCTGTTTCAACAGCCATTTAAAATATTATTCACTAGAAAGAAGTTTAATTCCCCTGTTCTCCATGGCTTGTTTGATCAATAAACTAATGCAAATTACTCCTAACAAATTGCAAATAATTCCCAATAAATGATTCTTATAAGCCTTGCTTTTCATTATATCAAAGAGTTTCTTACTTTCCTTTTCATTTATGTTGCTTTCACAATCCAATTCCTTTAAATCTCAAAAGTTAGAGTATAAGAAATCGACTTTTACTAATTTATATTTTTTGTCAATTGATTTTGGTACACTACATTAAACAATCTGTTTCCAATAACCTATAGCGCCTTGCCCCTGCTACAATATTGATCTTATGCACTTGTTCATTCCAGAAAATCTCACTTAGCAAAAATCTCTACTTTTTTACACCAGCAGCTTGAAAACTATTTAGTTAGCTGATTCTTACAGATTTTGGAACAGAAAAATAATCAACATAAGTATTAGTAGACCTATATTTTTGATAACTTCAGCATCTTTGCAAGTTATAAATTTATACAGTTTCCTTCATGGCATTATATTAATACAATTAAAAGGACAATACACAGATACCATAATAATAAACAAAATTATTACAACAAAGAGATAAATCCAGACTTGATGTATTGGGACTTCTAAATTTTTAAATACTATTCCAGTCATAATTCCAGGTGTGATTGCTTAATTTTCAGCTTTTTAGGCAGAAGAACTCATTAAAAGCCACCCTGAAAATTGTTTAGCCTAGCTAGACTATGGCTAGTGCACAAGTTTATATGACTTCACTTAAAAAAAAAGGATCTTCTTGTTTATTTCTGCCTCGCAAATAGAAATATGGTATTTGCTTAGAATATCATTACCACATTGCAGGAATTCTTTTGGAAGATCTCCAGCAATCACTTATATTCTCAGAGTGGTCTGGATTGATAATTGTAGCCTCACATGCAAAAAACTTATTCTTATACACTTATACACTTATACACTTATACACTTATACACTTATTGAGTGTGTTGAGCACCACATTTTATTGAGCACCACATTTTATTTATTAAAAGTAACACAGGAATCACTGCATGTTAAAGTTGATATGGGAAAAAATCATCTCAAGACAAAATGCACAAAGTAATTTCTAGATACTGATACTGTGCCAGCAATGTTCTGTGTATGTGAAAAGTCACAGCATATTTATAGGGAAAAAAAATAATCAAAACAACCACTCATTCAAACTTAACGCTATTCCAAGACAAGCATGATCTACAAGAAATTCAGACATATTTTCATTAGGGTGCAGCAGAAACTCTAATTGTTTAAGCATCTCTAATCTACATAAGTTTCTTATGAACCATAAAACAGTGTGTTCTGACGGGTGTGGGGGAGCTGGTCTTTCACCACACTGTGCACGGGTCTTGAGAGAAGTCACAGGCCCAATTAATTTTATTGCAAACTTCCCTAAAACTCTGTCAGCAGGAACAAAGGTCTTGGTAAGTTCTTACTCTTATAAAGGGAATGAAGTAGAAGGAGAAAACAAAAAAGAAAAGAAAGGAGGAAGGAAAACAGATAAATAGGCTCACTATGGATCTAGTGGCGTCTTTGTCAGTGACTGGAAGTTATTTCAGTTGAAACTGTGGTCCTCATAGCTAGCCAGTGACTCCACTGAGGTCCAGAGCAAAGGGATCCACCATGCAGCTGAAGGCAGGCTGCCAGTTTATATGGTCAGGGTCTCTTGGACCCCTTCCCCACGTGAAGACTCATTTTCTTGGTGTCAGGTAAACCCTAGCCCCAGTTCACACCGAGCCCTGGGCAGGAACAGCAGCGTTTGTCGGTGTCTCCAGGCAGTTTGCTGCCAGGGCAGTTGATCTTTGCGGTTTCAGGGCAGACACCACAGGAAAACCATCCCCTGCCTTGGTAGAGCACTTGGGAACCCAAGCCACAAAGAGCGGCAACATGCTGTCAGTTCCTCCTATCTTTCAGGTTGTTCTGAGGTAAACACAGAAAAGGTCTCTTGAACATTACATGCTTTGAGAAGTGAAATGTTTTTGGAAACAGTGCTGAGGAGATGGTTTTTGCATAAAGGAGACAGCAGAAAAGGCCTCAAAATACCACTAGCTATAGCATCTATTTTTTTCTATTTGCATCTATTATTTGCTTTCATGGTGTGCCTTGCATAAGCGTAGTCATTGAATTATAGACACTAGCATTCTTGCAAGCTTCAGCTGAAAAAATTACACAACCATATCATAATTGAAGGATATGGCTTAAGCTCAATGAATCATCTCACTTCTCTGTGGCATTATTGTTCGGTGCTTCATAAAGGTATTATTCCATGTTACACTCTTTAAAGTTTTGTCACAGTCTTACTATTGATAGCTAAAAGATTTGCTCAGTTACTAGCATATATTGAGACAAAGGAATGAGTTCATCCAGTTCCTTCTGTGTTAACAACTCTGCTGTTTGAATCTCATATTTTAATAATTTAATTTATGTAATATAATATTATACACAGCATTATAAAAATATTCAGTGTTCAAATATTCCAATTATAAAAGGCTTAAAAGTAATCTGGAACTTGTATTACCATAATGACTGTAAAAGTATGTGACAATTAATTAAAGATATTCTGAAGCTACAAAGCATCATCAGATACACCTCTTTTCAAAATGTCAATGAAATTTTAGGAGTATACCAACTTTGTACAAAGGAAACACATTGTTACGGAATAAAAAAAAGAAGAATATTCAGGTCATTCAGTAGCAATTTAGGGCTTCAGCAATCTCTGAAATCATCCTTGGGAGTCCTAATGGAAATGATTTTCCAGTTGAAAAGTAGTTATGAATCTGATTGCAGCTCTGCTTTATCGCACAGATGTATTGCTAAACCAAAATGCTTTATTCCCTGCTTTTGCTGCACCCCACTCACCATCAGGAAGCACAGGTAAGGATGAACTGCTGCTAAATAGAGCACTATATTCTATAGGCGCATATTACAGAAACTGCATTAACAAAATACTGGGTAACAGAACCTTTACTCTGCTGAAGTCAGTGCCAAAATTCACTATGCTATAAATTTAACCAGAGTAGGGATTTCAACTGTTGTGTTTCCTGTAAAGAAATATTTTCATTACTTTTAGTTAACGTCAATTTATGTTAGCTATGCCAGCTGCAGATGGTTGAAATAAATTTATTTACTTATTAAACTGTTGAAGGAAAACAGAAACATCTCACTACAGGATTATTAAAGAGGATGGAGACTATTTATAGAAGACAAATGAGGAAATTTTGTGGGAGAAAGTTTTCAAAGGTATTCACAGGATAGTAGAAAAAGTGATTCCACAAATTATTCTGAATAGCTCTGAAAAACTCGTGTTGTCTTTTAATATGTGTAATAAAGTCTGTGTATACAAATATACATCTTGTTTGAATGTATATATGTGTATACATGCATATTGCATGAATGAAGATACAGAATTAATCAGATCTTCAGGACTGTTTAAAGAGTGATAAGTGGTCTACAAAGTGAGATAGAAGAAAGATTCAATGCAGTTTTTCTTCTCCTGTGATACTTTATAATTCAAAAAAGGTGTTGTTTTGTTTGGTTTTTTTTTTTTTTTTTTACAATCCAGTATCCATTAATGCATCTATGTGTATATAGTATGTTACATGTTAACTATTCTGTATTCAGTTCTGTAAAACTCTGTAACTGTCATTATTATGACTCACATTCGTTTTTCACAAGAAAAATTCAAACCTGCCATTTGAGACCTTTGAAAATAAGCTACTGCCTATTTCTATATGTATGAAAGTGAATGAGAAGTATCAGTATTTAAAAATCTTATATCTGAGGAGTTTAAGAAGGAATAAATTCTGTTCACACAACTGATATAAAGCTACTGCAGTGATTTCACAGTGTACAAATTCCTCAAGGGGACAGCAAAGTGGTGGTGTGCTGATCTACTCTCAGATGACCAGACATCAGATGGGTATCATCTATCAGACGACTCTGATAGACATGAGGAGATAGAATGAAGTTGCATACAGAGAAGTTCAGACTGGACAGTAGGAAATGCTTCTTCACTGACGGGATGGTAGATCACTGGAACAGACTCCAAGCACCAAGCCTGTCAAAGTTCAAGAAGTGTCTGGACAATGCTCTTAGTCATATGATTTAGTTTTAGGTAGTTCTGCAGTGAGCAGGGAGTTGAACTTTTATGGATTACCCTCATGGGTCTCTTTCAACCTGAGATATTCTATGATTCTATGTTTCTATACCATTTACAGCCAGCATTATGGATCTTTATGACTGATACAGAACTATATATTTTGCATGCAGGTATTTTGTGGTTTTGTTTTGTTTGTTTGTTTTTTTTTCTTGTTGTTTTTATTTTTCTAGGATTATTCAATACTATGAGAAAATATAGTCTTATTTAAGTGAAAGTTTTTGCTGTGGTTTTTTTTTTTGGTTGTTTTTGTTTTTGTTTTGTTTTGTTTTAATGTGATTAAAATGGCTAGGTAAAGCTGCTCAGAAAGTTTGAGTGCCTGAGATAATTACAATGAAGAGCTACTAATACTGTAGAAGAAAAGTTTAAGTTCATTGAGAAAAATACCATGAAATTCATTGAGAGTTCATTGAGAGTTCATTGAGAAAAATACCATTTTTAAATATTTTTAAAAATATTTGCACAAGGAATCACATAAGATATATATGCACATATAAGGTAGATTTAGATTTGGTTTAACAACATTCAGATGAGCAAAACATGCAATCTAGTAAGTATATACTTTCCAAAATGTATCTAATCTCAGATGCAGAGAATATTGCAAGGTAAAGAAATTGTAACTTGTTTTCTTCCTATAAACTACAATGGAGTTCTGTTAAATAAAACAAAGTTAGAAAAATCTTGAAAGATGTTGTTTGAAGAGAAGAAACACAGACACATTACTTACAAATGGGCTACATCTGAAAAAAGATCCATTGATGCATTCTGCAATGAGCCACAGTACTTTGAAAAGATTTTCCAATTCCTTGTATGTATTAAAGATTTGTTGGTATCTTTAACAAACAGTGGTTAAAAAAACTGTTTGTTTAGGGGTTTTTTACTCAAACAAAATTTAATATTGCAAAGATACTAATTGTGAAGCACTTTCTAGCTCCACAGAAAAACTTTATGACTTCTTTTATGAAATTAATAAAAGAATTTTCTATTTCTATTTGAATTCAAGCCAAAATAGAAAATCCTACTTTTCAATGACATGAGAGGGCCACATACATTTATACACAGCAGTGCCATCCAATTAAAAGAGTGAAAAATAATTTCTGACTTTGTCGTAATTAATTGATACCAATATTCATAACCAGTGCTCAGTCACAGAAGCAAAGTGTGCACAGAACCAGAGATTCATAGAACATTTTGAATTGGAAGGGACCTTAAAGATCACCTAACTCCAACACCCTTGCCATGGGCAGGAACAACTTCCACTGGACAAGGTTGCTCAAAGCCACATCCAACTTGGCTTTGAACGCTTCCAGGATGGGACATTCACAGCTTCCTCGGGCAACCTGTGTCAGTGTCTCACCGCCCTCATAGAGAAGATTTTTTTCCAAATATCTCGTCTAAACCTACCCTTTTTCAGCATAAAACCACCACAACCTTCCCCCTCCCCATCCTATCAGTCCTTGCTCTTACAAAAAAGTCCTCCCCAGATTTCTTCTAGGTTCCCTTTAAGCACTAGGAGCTTCTCTAATGTCTTCTCAGAGCCTTCTCAGGCTGAACAAGCCCAACTCTCTCAGCATGTTTTCACAGTAGAGGTGCTCCAGCCCTCTGATCATCTTTGTGGTCCTCCTCTAGACTCATTCCAACAGATCCATGTACTTTATGTGCTGGGGGCCCCAGAGCTGAACACAGTACTCCAGGTGAGGTCTCACAAGAGTGAAGCAGAGAGGGAGAAACACTCCCTTGATGTGTTGGTCTCAGTCCTTTTGATGCAGTCCAGGATATGGTTGGATTTCTAAGCTGCAAGTGCACACTGCCAGCTCATTTTCATCTTCTTGTCAACCAACAGCCCCAAATATTTCTCTTCAGGGCTGGTTTTAATCCATTCTCTCCCCAGCCTGTAGAAGCTTTGTGCTTCTGTTATTCATAGTCATTCTTGGTGCACTATAAATAAGCCTAAGATTTTTACATAGCTGGAGAAAATATTCCACAGGACATCTGTGGCTATAAACTGTACGAAATTAAGTCATAAACAACATCTGTCTGGAAAAGTTTTGTTTTGAGCAAATAACTTACAATTTTGGAGCAGGTATTAGAAAAAGTATGGGTTAAATTCATCTGACCTGGCATTCAGGTTGTCATGATATGGTTATGCAAGTTGCTTTTAAAGATAAAAGAGCACTGTGACTATGGCTGCAATGCATTTTAGCATACTCTATGGATCCAAAATAGGTTAAATGAACATCATAAAACCTTTAATTTATTATAAAAGCTGCCTGATAAACTAGCTGGGATGTTAATCATTATGTTACTAGATATTTAAAGGTAGGTGTAATTAATACTGTCTCTTGGGTCTATTTTGCTTTAATCCTTAATCACATTATTTACTTTTTCATTGTATGTATTTCTACAGGAGAATCACTGCAAAGAAAATCATGCCCATCTTCAGAATATCAATGAAACGTCCTCTGGCCAGGCACTTCTTAGTAAAATAAAAAAATAAATAACAGCCCACACACCAAAACAAAACCCACCTGATTAAGGAAGACTGGATAACGTATGGAGATTGTCCTGTAGCACTTGTCAAAAAAAACCTTTTCATAAATAAAATATGCTAAAGAATAAGAAATTTACAGCAAGAGAATGGTTTTATGTTAAGTCCGTTACTAAGTACATTCATGAGTTTCTCATTTATGGCTCCAAGGCCCCTACTGCAAGAGCATTTCTAACTCATTCTCATTTGTGAAGCCCTTATTGTTTACATTTCCTCAGAATGCAATGTTATCTAATGTTATTTCATGCTGAGATGAAACACTGACTTTATCAGTCAGGATAACTGCTGAGAAAGTGGAACAAAAAGAGTTGTATATATCTAATGGTGCAACATCTTCACTGAGGATATGCTGAGCTAGCAATTTTGCATTATGTGTCCCTGACGAATTATTTCATGCTGTATTGGTTTCAGCAAACTGTGGTATGTGGAAACATGCTGTGCAAAACGTTTTATCAGTACAGTGTACCTG
>JBCJKH010062000.1:0-16147 GCA_039877255.1 Loriculus beryllinus
CCTCCCCAGCATCCCTATAGGCCCCCTTCAGATACTGGAAGGCTGCTATGAGGTCTCCACGCAGCCTTCTCTTCTCCTGGCTGAAAAGTCCCATCTTTCTTGGCCTGTCTTCATATAAGAGATGCTCCAGTCCTCTGATCATTCTTGTGGCCCTCCTCTGGACTTGTTCCAACAGTTCCATGTCCTTTTTATGTTGGGGATACCAGAACTGCACACAATACTCCAGAGTTGTTGGAAATATTCATGCTAACAACTCCTAATAAAAACAACAGTTTTGTTTCCATCAAAAATATGCAGAAAGGACTCTCTCAAAGCTTAAAGGCAAGAAATTGTGTGTAAGTCTACTGAGTACTGCTATGCTTTAACACAACCAATGTGTACACCATCAGTCCCTCCTCTACAGATGCCCAGTTTCTTTAGCCCTCAACACTTGAGTGTCAGAGGCACCCTGTACAGAGAAGTTTTTGTGCCTCTGTAAACATGTTGTTTACATTTTGAAACAGAAAGCATTTCAATACAAAAACAAGTATTTTGGCCTCATCAGCTGTACCTCCCCAGCCACCCACTACCATGCTTTGCTAGAAGATTCTTTAAGCCTGTGACAAAGGAAGGGCTTTTTACTCCAGTAGTAGTTGCCAGGGATCATGCAGCAATTTCCCTCCATTAGCAGTTAGATGAAACATATTAATTTCTCCCTTTAGAAGAAATTCTAGGCTAGTATTACTGAAAAGTGATCCATAATCCCCAGGGATCTAACAATGTTTAGCAGAGTTTACAGGAAGAAAAAAGCTAGTGTTAAGACTCCAAGCTTAGGAAGTACTACATGCTCTCCAGAGCCATGAGTTTTCCACCTATATTGCATACATTTGTTTAAAACAAGTCATTTTCAGGGTATTTAATCACCTTGCATTGGTTTTGGCAAGTTTTATAGTAGAAAGCTATGGGCCAGCAGGCTAAGATTCAGTGATTTCTAAGTTATGGAGAACAGTTAATTTACGCCACTCTTCCTATGCATACATCAGTAGGGACCTGACTGACAAAGCAGCTCTATCACAAAAAGCTTACTTAAGATTTCATCAGCTAATATCTAGATGACATCACTGCTTTATCTTCAGTACAACCTGTCACTTGTAACTTTACTTGAGGAAAAAGAAACAAAACATAGAAATAAGATTTCACAATGTTCAAATTATCTTGAAATATCTCTTTACTGGACCAAGATACAGCAGTGTTTATTAAAAATACCACATACCTAACTTTATAGTATAACATATAAGCAAGCCAGGATAACGCTGGAAACAGGACAAAGCAAGATTTGGTATGTAAAGTTTAATCAGAAACGGATGGATTAGATTTTCTAACATAGTTTCAACTGACCTAGAAGACCTGATCTCATTAATGTCATTATCTTAAGTTACTCCATCATTACCCATTTGAGTTTTCTCACATTGCTCACCACCTCCTAAGCATGTCTCCCTAAGAAAAGTCTTGCTGGAGAGTTCATTCCATGGTGTTAGTAAGAGGAAAGGTTTATGTCCGCTTCTGCAGTTTAAGGTTCCCACTTGTTTCCTGGGAGAGTGCTTCAGAGTGGAAGACCAGGCCAGTCCATGCAAAAGTTGGGAGGGTTCACAACTTACATTATGACTCTAAACGGAGTCAGGTGAAGGGAATAAGGCATCAGGCAACATGCCTTTTGCCATATGGCAGCTAGGCTCCTCACCCAGCTCAAGAACCAGTACTTGAAATGGTAAGGTACAAAGAGTTACAGCTGGCTCAGACTGGACCCCTGAGTGCATGCATCTGCAAAGACATGCGTGCCTACACTAAGCAACATATCAGAAAGAGAGATTCATAAGCTAGTGAAGACGCAAGCTCATAAAACCACATGAAGCAGTGCAGCTGGATGTTCAGTCTGGGCCAGCAATGATATTGCTGCATTTACATAGCTCTTGTGCCGCTAAACTTGGATGCCTCTACTGCATTCCCCAACAGCTTCTGCTTCCAAGTGCAGCCAATTTGGGAACACTGGGAACACACATCTGGGGTTTAGAAATGCTCAGTCAAAAAGCTGACAGGATGTATCACCATCTCCCTGCCAGCTAAAGGATGGAAGAGATTTAACCAACCTCTTTCCACATCCCCCATCCTAACAAGCAGCTGTGATACCCAGGAGCAGGAGGGAGGATTCAGATGAACAGAAGACCCAATGCAGACAGTGTGGATCTGGAAACAGACGCTCACCAAAGAAAAAAGATACCAAATTAAAAATAAAATGTTGGAAGTGCAAAGCTGGCCAAAGGTCAATTTAAATAGGACTTCAGTCTGGACAAAATGCAGGAAGAATCATTGCTTCCAGTTAAACCTTTGAATATGGGTGAGGCTATGGCAGCTTTAGATGCAAACAGCACTGATCTAACGAACAGCTTAAAACTTATACTGAAGCTGTATTTTAATTATTTCCAATGGGATAAATAATCAGCAAAGTCAGCACTGGCAGTGTTGGGGAAAAGCCAACACTAACGCAGCAGATTGAGCCAGGACTTCAGAAATTGGGAGTAAAGCTTCTTAGGGAGGCCTGTAGCCCTAGGCCAAAACACAAGGCACTGCTGCACAGAGCAGGGAAGGGAAGGGCAGCAGAAGACAACTTCCATTAAGCCACGTAAGTTACTGGAACGATGTACAGGGAGTGAAAAGTATGGGGAAGAGAGGTCTAACCACATACAGGAGGCTGTTTGAGACTGCCTTCCATTTCCTTCCTCTTTCTTTCATATTAGAAAGTTAATATTGAAGCAATTCAACCACATTTTCTTTGTTTTGCCCACTTGAAATGCTTTCTTTTTGAGCACAGAAGGCAGGGGACAGAGGAACACTAAGTGTCCTCCCACTTCTGCTACCTGCACTCTGCTGTGCTGTTCTGGAAGACCCTGGTCCCCAGGATGTAGCAGTGCTGGGAGATTCCAGGGTCTGGGACAGCAGAAGTGGGCTTTGTAACAGCATCTGTACTTCCAGTGGACACAATCCTGGGCAAAACCACCTTCCCTCAAAAAGCAGAGCTTACAGAACAGGAAGCCAGAAAGCTGTGATACACCGTGGTAAGAGAGGATGGGCTGCTCAGTGGAGAACATGCTCTGCCTTACACACAGCAAGCACCTTCTGCTCACTCCTCTGCCCAAGAATTAGAGATGCACAGCATCACCACCAAGTTTTGCATCGGATTTCTTTCTGCTTTAGATCTAATTGGGGGATCAGCTCTTGATTCTTCTGTGATGGCAACAATATCCCTGGCAGCCTGCATGGCAAAAAGAGGACCTGCCCTGCCATCAGTTGTACTATTCAAAGTGACACTACAGGCCTTACGATTTCACTCTCCAAGGCCAACTCAAGTTTTTACAACTTCACTGAAATACTCATCCAGACATACTCCCTCTCCTTCATTTGAAAAGATGCAAAATGAAGTAATCTCAACAGTTTGTTTACTATTCTCAGGACAGGACTCGGAAGCACAGGGAAAGATCTTGTGCTAGGACAACAGCGAGTGCTCAATCCCTGGCAGTGTTCAAGGCCAGGTTGGATGAAGCCTTGTGTGGCATGGTTTAGTGTGAGGTGCCCCTGCTTATGGCAGGGGGGTTGGAACTAGATGATCTTTAAGGTCCTTTCCAACTCTAACTATTCTATGATTCTAGCAGGGAAGCAGAGCACACAGACTGAGATTTACAAAGACATGCTCAGCTTCATGCTCTTGCTATGCATACAAGATATACACTAGATGCATGTATCTGTAGGCATACACTTACAGAGGCAAGGTTATACACTGGCAAGCTGATACCAGAGCACTTAAGGACACCACAATAGACAGGCTGAGACAAGTTAAGTAATAGCATAATTTGAAAGAGCACGCTGACAGCTGAAAGATGCAAAGCAGTTCATTCTGAGAAGTACCTCCATCT
This sequence comes from Loriculus beryllinus, assembly GCA_039877255.1. Classification (NCBI taxonomy): domain Eukaryota; kingdom Metazoa; phylum Chordata; class Aves; order Psittaciformes; family Psittacidae; genus Loriculus; species Loriculus beryllinus. The sequence continues at coordinate 3,948 of JBCJKH010062000.1, forward strand.
ATTTTATGGGGGAATAATTCATTTTGTATGCAGTAAAATTTGTTTTAGGCTTCTGATAACTTTCTTAATTATTTGTGTGGGTACAAGATGAGTTCAACCTGAACTAAGTTAACTTGAAATCCCTGCCAAGCTTAACAAGCCTTAAATTGCTGGGTTTTTTTTCTTTATTTTATTTTATGGCTAGAACATAGATAGCTATATAGTTTGTGTAAAGCCATGGCTGCTTTTCTTAAAGCGCTAACCTGCTAGCCAGGTGACACAGGTCTTCCACCAGCCATCTGGTTCATTGTACTCTGGACCTGTGAGCCAAACATGGTCTAGCTAAGGAGAAACAAATCCTCTTCCACTTAGACCAAAAACCATGTACAGAACTTAGATTTCATAATGCTTCACCAACAAAGAAGAAAAAGGTTAACCTCTCTCATTGCCGGCCACAAAACAGGCTTACCGAGTGAGCAGACTCACACTCATTCTGGCGAGTGGCACCAAGATCTGTTTTGTTTCCACCGCAACTCTTCCAGTCACTGGAAAGACTGAATGCAATCACGTATCTGTGACCACATTTTACTTCACCAGAGCAAACGAAACATGGATAATCCTCTCCCCAGCAAGAGAAGAGATTTCTGGAGCTCATCTTTCGAGCCTTGTTTGCGCTGCATTTCCAGCACACAGCATTAAGCACATATGAAACAAATTGTCAAGCAAGACTACTTCCCCTGCCTCTCCAAAAACCCCCTCAAGAAATCCTGCATCTCAAACCACATCCTTATTAAAAAAATTAATAAGTACATAGTCAGAAGGGTGTGTGCAAGCCACTAAACCAAAATTCCTAAACTTTAATCCTTTCCAACAATTAAACCCTCTGCTTCTGCCAAACCACTTGGTCCATCTGTTTCACTTTCTTTACTGCACAAAGATGAACGCGGCTTCTTCCACGTCACAAAAGCAGTCTGCGGACTTGGCATTTATATTGTCCTTTTCTGAGTAACCTTTTCTTATTTTCAAATCATTTTCATACTAAAGCTTCGAGTCTTGTCTAATAGACAGCTCAGGTGATTGTATAAGCAGTAGCTCATGTATCATTGTCATAAACAGGATTATCTGCTTTTTGTTGTTGTGGACAAAACAGCTGGGAAAAGAAATATGTTTTTGACTTGGATTTTCTTCAGATTTGAAGGATGGAGAAGAAGGCATCTTCCCACAGAAAATGGGAAGATTCTGCTCTCTCGAAAAGTCTAAATTCTGAAGAATCAGAAAAGCAATTCAGCTAAACTGCTTCCAAATTTCAGCGCTTCATTTGAAAGATCAACCTCTTTTCTGAGAATCTAGGACTTAGAGAAAGTACAAGTATGTATTTACTCTAATGCCTTCTCACCATGAAGAAAAACAATGTATTAAAAGGAGAATATCATTTTAGTTAATCATTAAAGAACTAATTAATAACTTTTGATACTTCAGTGATGCAATTTTTGAAGAAATTCCTTTTCTTATCCCACACCTGGTAAACCCTCAAACACACGTGCTCTGCAGAACCAGACCACCAGCCCATCAAGAGCTAGGTTTCTAACCCAACATCTTTTGTACTTAAGGCAAGAAACAGTTATTTAAAAAATATATACCATTTCAGTGCAACTGCTTTTAGGCCTCCTGCTGTGAGGTATGAAGCAAAGGTGGCTTGAGAGAAACTTTGAAAATGTCTTCTGCAGGCTACCTTTAGAGGAATTGTTCCTGTGGGTGGATATACGTAAATAAGAGTTCCCGCTCCTCAGGGTTTCATATGGAAACATTTACTAAGTTACACCAGCATAAATAGCTGCAAAATCTCAGAACAAACCTTCTCCTTCAACATTAGATACTTCACCTCAGATTTTATTTGTAATTACAACGTTCCACAGGAAATAATAACCACAGCCTTAATTAGGTAATTAAACCTGTTCTTGAAGACTTATGCAATGCAAAAGAACAATCATGCAGATGGAAAAGTTTAAACCTACTAATTATACACATGCACAAGTTACGAGGAAAGGCTTCTTTCTTAAATGCCTTATTTTAACCTTGGCAAAATCACATGTTCAACATCCAGCTGCTATGCGTGTCAACTGAAGAGCTTACTAATGCAAACCTTTCATATCACTGTGCTGCACTATAAGCCACACTTACTGATCCTCAGAGTTAGATGAGTCAGAAGAAATAAATCAAAGATTCACAAAAATCCTACAATCTTAATTCTGCTTTCTAGACCTTCTTGTGCTTAGATGTGCCATGAGTTTAGAATAACTTATCTTTATATAACTGTAGATGTTCTTTCCCCACCTGCCCACCCCACCCTTCTCTAAGATGAACGCAATAAGAATCTCGGCTGCTCATGAGGCAGCTGCTAACCCATCCTATTTCAGAGCTATAAAAAGTACAAGGACTAAAGAGGGTGGGGGGAAATCAAGTACAATTACTTTTCTTAGTGGGTGTTTGTTCAGTTGTAAATCAGCTCTGAACATTTAAGTCAAGGATTTGCCCCTTATTCAGGAATCTTACAGATATCAAAGGGGATTTTAAAATGGGTACTTCTCATTTTTATTTGCAACTTGGTGCTCAAAATACGTACAGCCCAAGTTTGGATCTGCATCTCAAAATTAACTTTCCTATGATCAGCCTATGATTTCATGAACATCTAAAAAAGGATAACTGCAGTTATACCTGTTTGTATAGGAATGCTCTTCCCTAAAGCATCTAGATTAGTTTACACCAGTGGTATTTTACGGCAAGTCGGCAGTTCTCAAAAGCTTTTCAAGTCTTGCTTTTTGAGCTTTTCGAGTCTTGCCTCGCAGAACTTCGACCATCAAAGGAAAAAACACTGGTCTTCTACACAGCTCCCTCTACCGATTAGATCTTCAAACTTTGTCACATTGCAAAACATAGAAGACTGTTCAGCCGTACAGATTTTATAGAAAGCCAGAAATACTTGAGTGTTATTATATAAATAGTTAAATAACAAGTCTCAGGGCAGGTAGAAAAAAATAAAGGCACCCAAACAAGTCAGCTTTGTTTGCCCAAAAGCTACCCAGTTCCATGAAACGCCTGGGGAAAAAGGAAAACAACTAGATTTACATGTCTCCCAGTTGGAAAAAAAACCCCTCTGAAACCCTATCCATAATGAAATCTCATGGTGAAGTCCAGCTTTTCACAACTGGGACAATAATTCCAAACTTATTCATATTTACTAGCCAGGGTTTCCCAGAAGTGTTGAATAATGTGGGATTCTTATCTCAAGAACACAGGCATCTGTGTCAAGAAGTGCAAATCATCTTGTCTATAAAGGAAGCAACAAGTAAAGAAAACCAGAAACCATGCAACTTCCACAAATCCTAAATTGAGTCCTATCCATGGAGAACAGATGCTACCCATCACATTGCCATATTTATCACAACTTCAAATGATCATACTTTCCTTTTTTCAGTAGAAACTGCCTGAGTATAAATGTATGTGCTTTAATTTACAGATTGAATGCTGATCTCTCAGCATTAAATACTGACAAAAGAGTCACTATATAAGAGAACTATAGTGTCTAGAACTTAAGAATTCTGACAAAGACTTCAGTTGTAATTTCCTCCTTTTTCAGTCTCATGCAAAATCCTAGCAACATTTGTTACCACTAAAGAGTACAACTAGACAAAAATCTTCTACTGAAAGAAGATCAATTTGTTCGGCAAATACTCTACAGATCTATCAGTGTGGCTCTAAATTTTAAGCAAGTCATCTGCAATGCAATAGAGAAGACAACACAAGAACAGTCAAAAGTTTTACACTAGCCAATTACCTGGGTTTAATTTGATTTTTGAGAAAAGTACCAGCTAATAACATACTGCTTATCAGAAAAACACTAGCTTTCTTTGACCTATGAAGCTACAACTGTAGACAAGACCGTCTACCTGACCTAATCAGTAAGGACTCACCTGCGCACATTTAGATGACACAAGAGTATTGGTGGAGTAAGAACTGTGATCGTCAGCATCCGTATTAATACTTCAAAATTACTAGTATTGCATGGTCAGATTGTATCTGTTCTTTCAGCTGAGTCCTTCAACTATAAAATCTATGTATGCCTAACATTTCCTTAACATCAGAGTTCACTCTGTGCAGCATGTAAGACTCGACATATGTCCTCTTCATTTTTTGCAGCATATCAAACAAACAGTGGTCAACAACTTCTCTCTGATGATGGGTCTTCCCACGTATTTTTCCTGCTGCTTCAATTCAGTAAATTACCAAGAGTGGAGCAGTAGACTTCCTTTCTCCATGTGAGTGACATGGACTGAAGTACCAGTGGTTTAACAACATGAGACCACTCAGCATACACCATTTAGTATTTTATTTTATGATCAGTGGAAGTAGCTACTAGGTGTAACAAGACTTGTAGAGAAATAAGAAACCATGCTTTGCAGCTACTTATGCTGCAGCCAGAAAGTTGTGATTCTAGCAGCAAGACTACTTGTAAGTGCTTACCCAACTTCTGTAGCCAGGTTCTGGTTACTGTAAGGTCTTTATCTTGGCCTTCTGGTTACTGTAAGGTCTTTATCTTGGCCTTCCACAAACAGATCTTCAATTACACCGAGCATGTCCATATCCATCCATTTTTCTTACTGTAATTCTGTTCAGAATTCCTTCCTGTTGAAGCTTTTTCCTACAGTTAGCCTGAAACTCATGGAACACATGCATTAAAAATACCACACACTTCTCCCAAGGAATACCAGTTATGCCCAGCTTCAGGTATGTGATTGTCCTTTGGGAATGGCTAGACAGAGCCATCTCCTGGCTAGACAGTAAACAGAGCTTCTGTAAATATACACCTGAATGTCTGAACAAGCTATCCACCAATTGCAAGAGAAATCCTCTGTGCACATGCAAGGGCCAGTTTCAAAGGATAGTCTTAATACCTGCATACTACAGCGCCTCAAGTCAACTAGTTAGTAACTACGTGGATGATGCTTGCTGCTAGGTTTTGGGGAGGTATTGACACGATGATAACAGCAACTCTGGAGTAAAAATCCCGAGCTATAAACCTACCCTGCTGGCTTGAGAAACACTGACACAGCAGTAAAACTTTATCAATTTGTCCTTAACAGAAGTCTCAGAAGAACATCCATAGTCCAGGAGGCAAACTGCATGCAGACCTAGTCAGTACTATGAGTCATCCCATAACCTGCTTGATTTCCTTAGGCATAACACAGGGATAATTAGTTACCTTGACGTTCCATCAACAATTGATAAAAACAAGTAATAGCTCTGTTTCAGGGATCTTGTTGAGACTATATGATTAAGTTAACACAATGAGTTTAACCCTATTTAAGTTTCTGAATACCTCATGCTGTGGATTTGCTTTTTAAAAAAGGCTCAGAAATAAAATCCTTAGACAGTATTCAGCCTTTCGCTCCAGCGGGTTTTCAGAGCTGTAATTATTGCTTCTTAGACAGAAGTCACTATTAGAACACTTTCTAAAGCTACTTCTCTACACAACCCATACACAAAAGTAATTTTCATATTTCTACCAACTTGGAAGAAAGATGAGGGCATGGCCAACAAGCTGGCTTCTGTACTTGACCATATCTCTAGATTCCTTGTTAAACCAACACTCAGGACAGCTAACAGACGGGAGAGGTTACAGATAAATGGATTTTGTCCATTTAACAATCTTTGTTAGTTTTTCTCCCTCCTAAAAAAAGGAGTATTTCCATCTCTTCTGAATGGCTGCAAATGTTGACCCACCTGTAAACATAAACAGTGCAAACACTACACTCAGATTAGTGCAGGCAGTGCAAGATACCACAACCACTAGTCTGAAGCCCATCAGCATAATGAAATATAGGGGAATAAAGAACTTGCTATGACAGTGAGTGCAATCTGTCATCAGTATCTTCTCCAGATTGTGAGCGCAAGCACTGAACAACTGCAACCCTCTGAATCAGGCTTTATTTTGTATGGCACTACGTAAGCCCTTACCTCAGAGAGACTAGAAGCCTTTAGATCCTTTAATTACAGCTGAGGAAATAACTTTCTGTTCCCTTCCTAGAGGCAGATGAGGCTCAGAAGTCTCTTAAAATAGACTCTTCAGCTACCACTGGGGTGATCTACTCTCCATATTATCACTTTAAAGAAATGGATAGTTTTGACCCTTGAAGTGAAAAATCCAACTTTCTCTGTGAAATCCTCATGAGTTGACCTTGATACATAAGATCTTTCAGCAAAGGAAATGTTCTGAAGAAGTGTCAAAATACAGGCTTTCCAAAGCCTTGGTTTTCTTGCATACCACCATTCATATGATGGCAAGAGCAGGCACAGCCATTAGCAACAAGAGCTGCTCGCGGCCCTGCACCAGGCTGGATGCTGTTTCAAAGAGGATCACATATACCAGGATTTAGGGATCTCAGACAAGAGCAGTGCCTGACCAAAGTCAGCAAAGCGAAGCCAAGCACTTTGGTCCTACACTGAGGCTGCCATCCCCTCCTACACGGGTGCATGAGCAACAGCTCTATCATTGGAAGCATTTCACGTAGGCAGTCTGGCAAGTCACAGATGTCACTTTTAAGTAACACAGACATTATTCATAGCCAGTCACTGCTTGCTATCTACAGATAACTGATTGCATTCAGACCAGATTGGAAACAAGGTTGGCTAAAAAAAAAAAAAAAAAGAAAGAAAAAAAGAGCCAGACAATCTGTTCTCTCAGAGCTCCAGCCATTCCTGCACACAGAAAGTGGGAAAGACTTGGACAGCCAGGACCCACACTTTAGCACAATAGCTGCTCAAAGTCAAGAATACAGCAAGATAATGCATTACTAGCCAAGTGCTGTAGAAACCTCAGCAACTAGTGTTTGACTTTGCTTTTAGTGCAGCTGGAGAATCCAACAACTTTATTTTCCAGTCCTTGCCTACTCTATTTGTGTAATCAATTATTTTTGTTTCAACATCAGACTTTTTGCTCAGCGGAACACCAGAAGAGTTAAACTGGGCATGTGAAGATACATGGCCTGCTTTGCATTTTTTAATTGCATGAATAAATCTGGTGCCTGCTTTTTCTTCTCAAGATTTATATTTACGAAAGTACACAGGAAAATTTTAAACACACCAAGAACTGCACAGATCTCTGGCAATACAAAGGTCCCGTATCAGCTCATCATCACTTAACTATAGGTATCACCTCAAATGAACTGATTTCTACACCTATTATATTCTTGGCTTCTTTGCTAAAGCATGGTGTGGCCTACTTATTACACAGCTGCAGTCGGGATCTCCCTTCCCTAGGATATAATGAAGTAACAATTTCTGGCAAGTACTACATAGCCACAACTTGCCCAGATCAGGTTTAATCTCTGTTTAGTTCAAAAATTCATGAAGTTTGCTATCAGCAGTTTTTGGGACTCATAATACACACTGCAGTCAACAGGTCTGCTCTCAGACAATATACCTGCATTTAGAAATGCGGTCGTGTTCACAGTATTTAAATACACACTGAACTTACTGCTCGATTTGTTATGTTTCTAACCACTAGATCACAAAGCCGAACAAAATGTTTCATGCAGGTATCTATAAAAATACAAATTCATGTCAGAGTACCATCCTTTACAATCAGCTAACTTTAATGCTCGGTAACACTCCCCTTCCTCGAGGAACTCCTCTCTGTCAGTACAAACCCCCAGTACTTGGTAAAGCTGAACAAGGAAGCAACACACAATTTGGCAACGTACCTCCCTATGAGCTCTTAGATGTGGGTCCCTGGAAATCCTCATTAAGAGCAAAGCAGTGAACACATGGTATGAATACATTAAGCTTTCTTTAAGCCTTCTTGGTTTTCTACTTTTGCACATAAGAAGCCGTTTATAAACACCAGACCTGAGTTTGCATCTGCGAGCCCAATACAGATCAAGCAATCAAACTACGGACAGAACACACAGGAGATGTTTACAAAAGCATAGAGCACAATCACACTGAAGAGAAACTAATTTTAGCATTCAAGATCTAGCAAGTGCCAGCAATTTTTAGAGGCTGGTGACTACCCTGAAGCATTCCTAAATCCCTTACCACCCTCCCAACCCCAAAAACCCAAAACACACCCAACTCCCCCCCAGAAAATAACCAAAAATTTCAAATTGGAATTAACTTAATCTCACTGCCTATCACACATTAAACAAAGGCACTAAGGACAAAAGTTCTCAGATTTTATCTACAGGAAAAACGTTAAAAAAAAAGGTCTGTCATGTAGGAGACTTCAGCTTTAGTAATTACTTCCCTCATCCAAAATCTAAAAGATCTCAGGATCCGCCTTTTTTTCCCAGGGTATGTACTCTTTACATGCCATTTGGGTTTAGACCCATCTTTACCCATTGCGTAGACAGAAACCTCCCCTGAGGTGGCTGAGACCTACCCAACCCACCCCACACTTTACCCCCTCCACTGAGGAGGGACAGCAAGTTTTGGCATGAAGCCGGGATTACAGCTGTGCTCATGCAGACAAGGCAGGCAAAGGGTTTCAACCCCTAGTAATCTTTGCACCACCAAGAGCACTAACCACAGGTAGCAGCATCCCAGACTATCTTATCTCTGAGGACCACTTCACCATTAGGAGAAGCACAGAAGTGAGCCAAGTAAAAAGAGCAGAAAGAGAAGTAGAACGCACCAGCAGAACAAGACAAAGCAAGAGGAACAACAACTGGAAAACAAGGACTCTTAAGACACAACTCAAATCCATCTATGTCAGGGACATTGCAAGGACTCTGCTAATGATCAGAGAGCTGGAGCAACTGTTCTACAAAGATAGGCTGAGAGAGTTCGGCTTGTTCAGCCTGGAGAAGAGAAGGCTCTGGGGAGACCTTAACAGTCTTCCAACACTAAGGGGGCCTACAAAAAAGCTGGAGAGGGACTTTTTACAAGGGCCTGTAGCATCAGGACAAGGGGGAATGGCTTTAAACTGTAAGAGGGTAGATTTAGATTAGACATTAGGAAGAAATTCTTTACTATGAGAGGGTGGTGAAGCGCTGTCACAGATTGCCCAAAGAAGCTGTGGTTGCCCCATCCCTGGAATGGTTGGACAGGGCTTTGAGCAGGCTGGTCTAGAGGAAGGTGTCTCTATCCATGGCAGGGAGGTTGGAGCCAGATGATCTTTAAAGTCACTTCCAGCCCTAACCAAATCAACTCTAACTTATGATTCTTCCTCTGTGCTGACCACATGCAGCCTCCTTGTGCCAGCACTGTCACTCAGCTAATCTCATGGTGGAACTCTGTGGGAATTTAAATGAGCAGAAAGTTAACTTTGCCAAATGAAAGACAGATAAAGAAAAAGTGAAATTTCCTGTTGATCTGATTCTTTGAACAAGTTCACCGTGAGGTCAGACAAGCAGTAATACCACTGCAAGGGAAAGACAGACCGCAGCAGCACTTATCTAAATAGCACTCTAAACCAGTGGAACCATGCCCTCTGTGAGCACACTCTTCCCTTGGCAGTTCTCAAAACCATTATTGTATCTACACCAAATGATTCTGCTTTCACATTCAGAATGACACCCTGAATCTTTCTCTTCTTTTGCATTGGCACATGGGGTAGGGGAGGAGGAAGGCACAAAAATAAACTGATGTTGTTTCCAACAGTTCTACAAAAGCACCTGTACTTTCACCTGTGGGGAACACAGCCAGTAACCATGCCAGCTCTCATACAAGATTTGTATTAGGCACGTGTGAAAGATAAAGTAAGTCTAAGGGTCCAAACCTCAGTTTTCTAATGATCCATAGGTGTGAAGACTGAGAATCTGGAAAGACCATTGGTCAGTCTTTACCTCCTGCATCTTTACTGTGTTCCCATGAGTACCATTTTCCTTCTGTCATTACTACTGTCACCATCAAGGACTCAAGTCCTTGACTTGGAGAAGAGTAGACCCAAGTCTGGACAAAACTAGCCAGCAGCAGAAAAAAATATACACAGTATTTTAGATAGAAATAAGACTAGTTACTTACATTTAATTTTCTGAATGTCAACCTGACAGACTGATAAGACAAAAGGATGAGGGAGTGGGTGGGAAAGTGGGAAGGAAGGAACATCCACACCTGGAATTCCTCAATTCTTTAATGGTGCTTTTTTAAAAAAAAAAAAAAAATACAGATGGAAAAATGTGCTTTTGGTGGAATAAATACAATCTTGTGTAAATCTGCCAAAGGAACCAATACTTGCCAGATGTCACTCTATCCCAATAATTTAAAGTATTCCATAGCAGTAAGTGCAGTGACATTTTACAGAACAAGCCAAAACCAAGTTAGATGAACTGATGCAGCTTAAACACAGACTATAAATGGAGCACGAACACTTTAAGAAAAACAAAACAACTTATTTTTTTTAAAGTGACTTTTTTTTTTTTTGCCTTTCTTGGAGTACAGATGTTTGATTAAAGATAGATTTGGTCTTAAGGGAGAAGTTTCCAAAGACTTTGCCAGTAATAGTCCAAAGTTAAGTCTGATTATTTTTATGCAAGATGGATTTGCCCAAGAGTTGCCTTCATGAAACATCATCTTAGAGGAGTTAAGAATTCCTTCAGAGTTGGACATGCTACAGAAGATGGCCTTTCTCAGTGGTTTAGATCTTCGTTGTGTTTTATGCGCCCCAGCAGTACTCCATGCTACTTGAAGCAATTCGTCCAGATGCTGCCCACATGGTGGCTTTGCAGAAGCAGCTCTCAAACTAGATCCATCATGAATTCAGCCCTATTAAAAAAGGCACCCCGTGGCACCAGAGCTAGACATTCTACACAAAAGAACAGGGAATATTTTAGGTTTTCATTAAAAAATGGTTTTATGTAGAAAAGAGGTTGTGTGAAGACAGCAATCACCAGCAGTCATCCATGTAACGTCAGCCCTCCAGTGAATTTGAGTTTCCAGAAGAAACAAAACTACCCTGTCCTTGGTTTTCAATGCATTTTGTCTTATTTCAAGAAACATCCTTGACATTTAGTCCAAGCTTCAATGAAGGTGAAGAGCTATCTACCATTTAAACACTTTTAAAAACTGAAGCAACATTGAGATGAGAATGATTTTATTTACATCATTAGGTTTTCCTTGAGCTAACAATCCTGCCAAAGCTTACTCTCGTCATGGCACAAACATTGAACTACAGCATGTCTGCTGTGGACTGCTGCCTGGACTGTCACTTTTTGGTATTCCTGTATCACTCTTTACACATCAGGGTACAGACAGCACACTACCCACTCAGAGGTGAAAGAATCATTATCTAATCAATATAAACTTCCTAGAATTTACATTAAAAGACTTAAAACCAAAAATCCAACATGACCACAGTCTGTCATCCCCTGAAGGTATACGTCACACTGCCAGACATGATTGGAATGTGATAAGAAAAGAATTTTAAAAACACTAAAGATCATGTACACGAAGCAGCTTTGGGCTTATGCCTTATCAATCCAATCTACTTCTAGCTTTGTAATTAATAAGAAATGGTCAGTCAGACAAAACATTACAGTAAAACATTAAGCATTTTAAGTTCCAAATAAATATATCTGTACTTTTAATTGCAAAGCATATTTGTTAAGAAGCTTTAGTTATTACAAGAAAAAAACCCAACTGTTTAAGAATTAAGGGCCAGTTCCATTTCTCCCTTGTTCTGAAGGTCTCTTGTCAATTTGTCAGACATACTCATTACTGGGCAGAATTATTTCTATTCGTTATCGACACTCTTTTGGTGTAAAATATAGGCAACTTCGATCCCTGAAGTCAGTTACTTGAGCAGGTTGCTCAAGACCAAGATAATCACAAGCATTACACAGTTTTTCATAATACACTGAATTCTGAAGTGCTGCAACTGCTGCTGATGTTCAAAGCACTGGCATTTCTGATGCAACTGTGTTTTTATTACTTCCTCACATATAAAATATTAAAAAAAAAAACCCCAAACCAAAACTTATAATTCAGGTAAATGAAGCTATGCATTATCTGATGAAAACTGAATGTTAACGGAAATTGGGGCTTTGTTCCCTCAGTACTGCAGCACTGAGCTCCTCTTCCTGGGCTGCATCAAAAGGAGCATGACCAGCAGGTCAATGGAGGTGATCCTGCCCCTCTACTCTGGTCTCCTGAGACCTCACCTGGAGCATTGTGTGCAGTTCTGGTGTCCTCAACATCAAAAGGACATGGAACTGTTGGAACAAGTC
>JBCJKH010062001.1:0-20341 GCA_039877255.1 Loriculus beryllinus
GGGGCTGCGCATCCCCCGGGCGCTACTTGCACCGTCTGGCTTGGGGGAACGGCGGCGGTCAGCGCGCTGCCTCGCTGGGCTCATCTACAGTCCGGTGTGGAAAATGAGGCTCTTCCAGGTGAGGCGCGGTGCTGCTGCAGCACCGGTGCGAGCGCATCGCCTGATCGATTTGCGCTAATCGCACTAGCGAGGCCGCTCTCCCAGCCTGCGCCGCTTTCCCTTCCTCGAGTGTTCCCCACTCGGGTGCAGACCCCTCAGGCTCCGCAGCCGCGTTAGGGTCTAATGGCCGCGGGGCCGGGAGTCTGCCGCTGCTCAGCAAGACCCTGAGACCGCGGAACATTCGCTCGTCTGCATGCTCGTTCTTCCCTGAGCGTCGCTTTAAGTGGGTCTGGAGTTAGTCAAGTTTAAGCTGTGCTTCTCGAGTGTTGCTTTTCATTAAGCACTCGTAATTGTCTCAAATTCAGGAGCATGAGTATACGAGGTTTTTCTCCTCTCTCTGCGAGTCGGTGGGAGTGTTAATACGTTGGTTTAAAGACCTCAAACAACCCCACAGCACTCCGGTAAAGGCTTTTGAAAGCCTTTTCTTTTTCCTCTTGGATAATAACGATGCTCTCTCTGTGCATCATTCGGACCGTTCAGTTTTGACTATATTCTGACTAAACCAGAACTTTCCTGTCAGACACGGGGAAAGAATTGAGCCAGACACGAAGTTTCCGGGGGGTCTCTCGATGTTGGCGGCGGTAAGGTGATGTGAACAGCTGAGGGCTCTGCTCTCCTTCTGCTTCTGAAGCTCCCTGCAATAGCCTCTCAGCCGGTTTCGTTTGCTGTGGTGTGTTCGTTCTTTAACTGGTGACTTGCATTCTCTGTTGGAACTTTCTGGGTTTTATTTGGTTCGTACCTTACCTTACTGGGTATGAGCTGCTTATGTCCCCAGTATCACTTTGTGACCTTGTTGCCAATTAAGCGTGGTGCCTGGCTATGATTAACCTAAATCCGAACACCATTTTGTTGCATGCATCAGAGAGAGATCAGTCCATTTCAGGTGTGAAATGAGCCAGCTACGGCCTTGGGTGCTAACTAGTTAGTCGTGATTACCTTACTGATGACATTGAGGACAGCTGGAAATCAGTATGCTGGTGGTTTTGTGTGTGTGTGTCAAAGTGGTGGTTTTACACAAGGAGAAATAATGTCAGTATCTTTATTATTAGTGCAAAAATATAAAAATCAAGACCTTATGAAGGACAGGCAAACTCTAGTATTTTGTGAGAGAAGCTTGAACTAGAGCTGAAGCTGCATGCCGAGTTAGTTCAGTGATGGGGTTTTTTAATGTATATGGAAAGTTATGAACAAAAAATTGCAATGGAAATGCTGAACTTTTAAGCATTGCAAGTGTATTGCTACTCTGGAATTATTCTAGGGAGCTATTTATAATGAGAGAGACTTTCCATACTAATGTGGCAAATGAATTTATGAAAGCCTGTGAGGAAAATGGTTTAGTGTGGATGTTTAATTCTTAGTAGAGAAAACTGCTGACTTGATTTCGGGTCTGTATTTTAGAGGCATGTTGATGCTCTTCCTTGTGCTGTGATCTGTCTGTCCTGCTATTCAGGCTCTTCCGTTGCTCACCAGGGCTCCTGCAGGCTTTACAGTGTATTTGCTTCTCTGAATTACTCCTGGCGTTGTCTTGCTGTGGGAATGAACGAGAGGCTTTGAGCTGAAGGCGTGTGTAAAGCAGTAGGAGGTGCCACTCGGGTCCGTGTTGTCAGAGCAGAGGAGCTGCGAGTTGGCGCTGGGGTTTGCTGCTGGATTTTTCCAAAGTTGATTTTGTGGCTTGTTGCTTAAGGAATAGCACATCAGGTAGGGCTTGTCTGATTAACCTGCAGCTCGGTACGTTTTATGTTAAGGGCAGTAAAAATAATAGGGTTTTTTTAAGAGAGCCTGTGGGGTTTGGAGCCGTTGCAGTAAGCTCTGGCCCTGCACATAGCTCCTGTAGCCCTGGCAGTGGTTCAGTTCTGATACTGGTGACCGTATGTGCAAGTTAGGGTCTTGCATAGAAATCCATGTGTTGGCTGCATGCTTTGCAAATCTGTGTGCTTGCTGTCTTATGAATGTGTGAGTTATGGAAGTACTGAAGCAACCTGTTTCTTAAATTCCTGGAGAGCAAGTCACTGGAGCTACATAGTGATGCCATGGTTTCATGTTACTTTTCTATAATGTTTGTATTGGAGTTTATCCCCGTCATAAGTGAGAATTTCCAACCCCTTGTGCAGGGGGGGATGAGTTTGGTGGTTTGAAGGTTGGGGTTATTTTTGATTTGGGGTTTCATTTATTGAGCAAGGTTCACAGTTTTTCATTTAGTGTCACATCTCTCTGTTCTTGTGGTATTCTAATGAGGAATTTCTGCAGATAGGTTCAGTCTTCTTACTGTTCTTCCTGGAAGAGTCCGCTTCGTACAAGCGGCATAAGGCAGTGATTTTATATGAGCATAAGTAATTATTAGGTCTTACTTTGATACCAGAAGGCACAGATTAACTGCAATTGGCAAACAAGATTTTCTTGCAGTTGAAATTATGAAAGGCATGGTTTTGTGGTGCTGCTGTTTTTTGAGGAGCCAGCAAGCCTACAGGGAGAGGGAAGAAGTTATTAGGGATGAGGAATGACTATGGCTGGTGGTGAGTATCCTCTGAGTATAAAGAACACTTTGGATGACTTAAGAAATAATTACAGATGGGACTTGATTTACTGGAAAATACAAGGAAAATGGGAGGTTTTTTCATCTGTACAGTTGTTACTTTTTGTGTGTGTATTAGTTTTCATCCTTGGTGTGCTTACTTTGGCAGCTAGGTGTGTCTTGTTCTGATATTGAAGATGTAACCTTCTAGTTTGTATTAGTTTGTATTTGGAAACGAGCAAACACTATATTATAGTCATGTGCATGTGTTGAAGTGGAACACTATTGGAGTTACAAGTGATGGGAAATGACTTATTCAAGATGCTTCTGTGGTGAATGCATTGCTTAAGTTCCTGTTGTACAGGGGTGATGTCAAGATGGATTAAATGGCAAAATACTTCAAAATCAACTTTGTTTAAAGAAGTTTAGAAATTTATTGTTTTAATTCCTCAAAATGGGATGTGCCATGGTAACTGTCTCTGGAAATGGTGGAGCAGAAGATTTACCTCGATGCTCATGCTCTGACATGGTCACTCTGTTGCTACTCTCTGTAACAAAACACATCTGCAGTGACAGTAAGTCCTTTCCCAGGTCTTTTTTTGTTTGTTTTGCTTTGCAGTTCTACAGCTTCACTTTCCCTCAGAGGCAGCTTCTTTCAGCCCAACCGGGGAAAGATCAGTCAGTGATTATCCCAGTTAAAAACAATTAAAATGCAGAAACATGAAGCTGACAGAGCTGATGTCTTCCCTTATGCTAACATCTCTACCTTTGATTTGGTGAAACTATTTAGAGTCATAGCTAATAGTCTCAATGTAGATTTGAATATCCACATTTTATAGCATGTGGTTAGGAGAATGCATTAGAGGAAAAAAATTGAAGAATCATCATAATGTGCTTTAGCATAGGAAAGGATTAGGTAAAGGCTACAGGTTTGCACAAACCAAAAAGTGCTTTCTTGTTTACAGGTGCTGATTCAGTGCTCAAATAGCCACACTGTTCTTGTGTCCATTGAGACAGATGAAAAACAGATCAAAGTTGAAGGCCTTTTAAATGAAAGTGTATCCAGGGAGAGTACTGTTTGGATAACAAAAATGGGGAGTGTGAGAGCTTTTGGACTGCAGTCAACTTAAATTTACTATACCTCGGTTTTGATTTTAGTGTGTTCTTTAATATAAAGAAGAGAGGAGCTAATGGAGAATAAAGGGAAGTGGTAAGAGTTCCAAAAATCTCTGTGGATTCTCAGTCTTGTACTTGGTTGAATGAAGAGAGAAGGTGATGGACAGCTGGTGAAATAATGAAGATAGTAGGAGTTTAATTTGCATCAAACTAAAGTGTGCATATTGAAATCTGGTGTAAGAAAAGATCACTTAAAATACAACTCAATGTGTCTAGCATTGGCTTTATTTGAAAGAACAGTTTTATACTTTTTAAGTTTCACTTTTAAAGTGTAATAAAGTATATTATTCCTTAAAAAAATCAATGAGACTTTCATTTTTCATAGCAGATGTGGGATTTTTTTTCCCCTAAACTATAACTTTTAAGTATTTTTCTCTTGAAAAATGTATCTGTTGGTCAATGTAAACAATAATTAACTGGCGAAATTGCTGCATTTCCAGCTGAGCCAGAGTGCAGTCATAGCTATTGAAGTTGTGCTCAGCCCTGAACAATCACATCTGAAGCCTACATGTGCTTACCTGGAGGAACTTTTTGAGAATGGACAGTATTTGGAACTAGATATGTCTTTGAGTGTGGTGTTAATCCTGTTTGCACATAGGAGATACCTTGTCTGTGTTTGACTGTAAATCATGGAGCATTTAAAACAGGTACTGCAGAGCAATCAATATGGTGGGCCCTCAGAAAATCAGCCATCAACATGGGTTGTAAAGGGCTTTTAAGCAGGTGCTTCAGATAATAGGAAGAGAAGACAAGAGGTGAGGGGACTTGTCTGGGAGGTTCTTATTGATTGGTCAATTATTGGGTGCTGGAAAATACAAGGAAAAACCTCAAGTATTTTCCTTGAGAATTACTCTGCTACCTGGTACCCCCTGCACTAAACTCAGACCAGTATTTCTTCTGACTGGTACTTTCACAGCAGTACGTTAACTTTTTCTTTTTTCTTTAAATATTGGAAATAAGCAAGTTTTTGTCAGAGGGACTAATTCCAGACTTAAAGGCTGACATTTATGGTTATGAAGAGCGTGCTATTGAAATTTAACAGTTGACTGAATTGTCTTTTTTTATTTTTTAATTCCCTTGAGCTGTTATCTGCTTCATTTCTTGTGTCTGGAAGTCTTGCAGCTGAAGACAAATGCTGGGGAAAAACAACCAATTAACCCCCCAAAAAACCCCAAGACAGACAAACAAAAATCAATCTTTAAAACGGGGGGGGGGAACACCCCCCAAAAAAACCCCAAAGAACCCACAGCCAAACAAAACCCAAAAACCAACCCCAAATATACCTCCACCCACAAAAAAAAAAAAGGTCTCCCAACATCAGATCATGTGCTGTGCAGTGCTGATGTGACTTTAGATGTATCTGTAGGTATACAGGGGCTGAAACAATGTGAAGACACAGTGGAAAAGTTGTTTTTATTTAAAGGCTTGTTGCTTCTCGTGTGTTGCTGTGATGGGCAGAGGGCAGGCATGAGGGTCTCAGTAATACAACGCATATTGTTTAAATTTCTGACTTGCTGTTTGGGGAGGAAATGCACATTGTAATGAAAAGGGGTTAATAAATGTGAGCATGAAGGAGCTTATGAAATCTTTGTGCCACTTAAACCTGATTTACAAGCAGCTGCCACTAACCTCCTCCTGCTGGGGATTGTGCTAGAACATTCTAATGCATTGCACCTGAGGATGAAGCAAGGCCCCTCCCTATGCTGCATATCCACCCAGGTGTGTCTGCTTGTGGCAGACACACCTGTGTCTCAGCATCTCTGATTGCAGCTAATTTGCAGCAGAAGTCTTTTTTACCGTGTTAAGTCACTTGTATACCATTGTGCTGGGGAAGTTGTGGAGTCGAGACATGTTTTGCTTCAGTGAGGTGGATATAGCACAAGAAGCACCAGAGGCATCAGGTATGGGCAAATTTTGTATCTATTGCTATAGGTATATTCCTATATGCTGTTTCTTTGGGTTTGAGATGTATGGATGGGGAAAGATACTTGTACATTCAGTTATAATAAAGAGAGAAGTCTTGAATTTTGCTGTAGCCTTAGAACAGTAGTTTGAGCTTCATTGAAGGTTTATGTTTAAATCCAGATTACTTTGCCATATATATCTTAATTCAAGCAGTAATGGCCCACCCTGGCATTAGTTTTCCTTAAACAATGCTCTTCTCCTTATTCCCATTTTTTGTGTACTAATTTAAAAAAAAATGTGTTATTTCTCTAGGTCTGCTGAAATTGTAGTGCCATGTTCATAATTTAGGAGTATGCTTGAGTTCAATAGGCCTTGACTGTTCTGAAGAGTATTACTGCTCAACATGTTTAGGTCTTTTATGAAATTTAAAACCTAATAAATTACAGCTGTTTGTAGATGTAAACCTCTCTTTGGAGTAAATTGGTGGGGAAAATCAACTGGTTTTCCACAGTCTGACTTTATAAAGCATGGCCAGCATCCCTTTTGCCTGTGCTGCGGTCAGGGCAACAGTAATTTTCAGTGTATTGTGCTACTTGACTGCATAAGAAGCAATTCCGTCTAATCCAATCCAGAGCAGGTCAGTAAATGATGAATTTTGGTTAGCTTGCAAGCATACTGATTTTCATAGTTCATTTACAGAAGAATCAGGCAGCTCTGCATTTGAAGACACTCCATTTGTTGAAGTTGGAGTCTGTTAGCATTTCCAGTAAAACGTGCAAGATGAAAAATACTGTTTTAATGGCATATTATTGTGGAGATATTTTACATGGAGAAAATGGGAAATTGGACTCGCATGGTTGATGCAGAAACCATAATTTAATTTTCCTGTATATAATCATGTTTTGATTTCATCCTGGTTTCTTAAGCCTTATTGCAGTCACCTGAATGTGTGTGTGTCCTGCTGGTTGAGGATAGTCTGTTGCTAAAAATAATGATAACTGGGTCTGTCTTTTCTATAACCCAATCACTTCTGATGCTCTCACTTCAAGGGAGGGATAAGCATCAGGGTGGGCTTGATGCTTATTAGATGCTGAAGAAGGTAGTAACCCTTGGTGGTCCTGAACTTGTAGGTGCAAGACAGTAGCGCTCCTGGGTGTTGGGACTGTGTGTTGGTAGAACATACAAGTGCAGGATCTTGTGCAGTTTTCACATCAAAAGTTCATGACATAAATGTCACTGTTTACTGTGGAGATTTTATTTAAATGGTAATGTTTTTGTGCTTTTGGTACAAGTCTGGTGCAGGTTGTGTTGGAAGCTGAGGTCACCAGTGGGAGGAAGGGGGTTATTTAACACCTCAGGAGAGTGTGGTGATGTAGATTGCAAATGACAAAATGGCTGTGTATTTGTGTATGCTTTATTAGAGTAATTTTTAAGCAGAGCATAGGTTGACTGCATTTTTGCTAGGTCACTGACGCCAGTGCCTGTTTCCCACTTACGCTGTGGGAACATGGTGGACAATTAAGTAATAGCAGTAAAGTATTTGTAGTGCTTTTTAAAAACAAATGCTCTCAAGAAACCTAGCACAGTGATCAAGAGCTGTTAGCATATGCGCTGTCATGTATGTGCATGCACTTTGAGTCTTTTCCTTCCATTATTAAGACCAGAAGTCCCTACGTTCCTAAGGTTTGTAGTCCTTCCTGCAAGATTTCAACCATGCAGTCCCTAGCATCTGTTTGAGCATTTAAGCATATGTTTTCAGCAGTGTGCACCTCCTCCAGATAAAGATTTATTGCTTCTACAGAGATGTTCTAGGTGCTCATTAGGTTTGTGTGCATGTAATTAGAAAAGCCTCTATTTGTATACCAGACTTTTTGCACTGGAGAAAAATGCATGTTTTGTTGCTGTAGACTATTGATCTCATGGTTCATACCAAAAGAAGAAAGATGTATATACATTTACTTGACCAAACATCTCCCTGTTAAAACTAGTAGAAGATGGCTGGCTAAATTATTGTTGAAAACCTTTTTCTAGTGTTAGGATTGGGTTGGGTAGTAGTTGACCTGGACCTGTACTTGGAGTGGTGCTGAAGCCTGCAGAAGCTGCCGGAGCCCAGCGCCACTGCATGCAGCCCTGGTGGGGCCGGTTGCTGTCATTGTCCATATGCTTTGGCAGTGCACTGAAATGTCTCTTTCTTTTTGACAACATAAAGGGCATAAAGCTGCTCATATGTAACACTTACTCCATTATTGGACATTTGCTTGTTGTCCGTTTTCTACTCTTGACTAAGCAAGAGTTAGCTTTTGTCCCAGAAGTAGCAAAATTAAATAGGAGTTGGTTTCCTCTTCTGCTTTTGTCTGCCTCTCCCATAGTGCTATTCCTATTGTAGCTACTCTTGCATCTTTCCTTTCCTAAAACCTCTGTGGAAACTGCAGGGACAAAAAGCTATGAAGCCTTACAGAGAACTGGTAAATGATTTGTAGAGTCAAATACAATTACTGAAGTAGTTGCATATATGTGGTAGTTTTCCTTTTATATGTTTAGCTTAATCTGTTTATAGATCTTGCAGCTTATCAATTTCTCACTGTAATTGTTGTACCTATTGGATTTTGAATCTTATGTTGACTGTCTTTGCTGTTGTATTGCTAAGGAAAATTAAAATTTGTATGGCTGTGTATGAAGAGCTGCTGCTTTGAATGCTTTAAAAGCTGTTTAGCTTAGTCTACTTGAGTATCCTTTTTACTTGATAAGTTCAAAAAGTAAGCAGAGGTGGTATTATATCTAACTATGCTATTCTGTGACTGTTACATGAAGAACAAGGAGGGTTTCCTCCTCTTTTCTCCTTTGGACAATAACAAAGGATTGTGGGTCTTGCTTGTCATTTTGGTTTGTAGTAAGTTCTTCCCTGCCATGTAACAGTGGTTGGCACCCCAATATCCAGGTGTTAGAAAGCTCTATGAGGTGTATTTGCAGACTGGAAAGCCATTTTGCAGGCCTGTCCTGCAAAACAGCTGAAATAAGGGAATTTTCATCAAGAAACACATCATCCTTTTCAAAAACAGAGCCCCCAGGAGCCTCTGGTTGGAGAGGCAGGTGGTCCCAGCCTTTCTGGGACCTGGCCCCTGTGCATCTGCCACGGTTTGTGGTGTGCCCTAATCTGGTGTTGGACATCACTGTTGCAATTACTCTGGAAGTGGTGATGGCATTTGGCACCTTTCCATAAGAGGTTCATGAGGATCATGGACTTTACTCAGCTTTTTCTGTGTTTTCTTCAGTAGCTTCCAAGAGCAGTGTAGCGTCTCTTTCATGGTCATTATTTATTCAAGTCTCAGCTTTGAGGCAACTTAATCAAGACTGTTGCAAGACATTAAGATTTTGACCTTGTCACTATCCCATCCCAAGAATATTCTTGATTAGGTCCATTGTGGGTAGATTGGTTTATTTTCAGATGAAGAATTCTTAACAGCTTATTGTAAATCTGCTTTCTGACTAGAATAACTGCCCTATTTATACTCTTTTCTACAAGTATTTCCAGATGACTGTAAAGCAGCCTCTTTGTAGTCAGGGTCCATTTAGAAACTGTGAAACACTCTTGCTAATATGCCAAAGCTCAGAAGCTGGGCTCCTGTGCAGATCTACTATGTCAGGCAAAGGAAATAACAAGGAAAACAAGTATGGTACTTATCTCCTCTAATAAACATTGCCTAGCTTTTACTGAGTGTTTCCTGTTTTTTGTTTGGGGGGGGAGGTGTTGATATTTTTGACTGCTTTCATTGGTAAGAGGGCAGAATGACACAGTACTTAAGAGGCATCTGTCCCAAGTGTAACTTAACTTGAAAACTATTTTGATATCGCTTGCTGAATGTACTCCAGAGTTAAAGTTGCATAAGCTCCTTATCTGAAGCTAAGCAGCTTAAGGAAGTTGCAAAGCTCCATCACCTTGTGCTTCCTACTGTTGAGCTATTTTAACACACAATCTTCTCTTCCCCAGCATCTGAACATCCTAATGTTACAGGTTTTGCTAACTTGCACAGTTAGCTGCTTATGCTTATATGTTATCCTGAAAGATAGAAAAGCTCCCAGAGTTCTCATGTAGTTGTGATTTAAAAAGCCAAGTATGTTGGTAAAATGTGTGAAACTGACAGAGAACCATAGTAAAGCTTGGTGATGTTCCACCTGAAGTTTCTTCTGTCTGCTTTCAATCTTAGATGGACTCTTGATCGCTTAATGCATAGTAAGCATGAGTTCTTGTCTGGGTCATTTGATCCCCTTAACTCCTCGTTGGGTATCTGCTGCCTTTCTGGGAGCCTCGGATATGGTCATGGTAGAAGTTTCCAGCTGCTCCCTGAAGCTTTATTTATGCTATAGTGTGAAAAGAATTACATAAAAAGCCCACATGCATAAATTGCTAATAACTTAGACATACTTACCCTTCTGTGTCCAGGAATTGTCTTTTTTCAGCAGACAGCAGTCTGCTGTGACATTTTTGAGAGAACCAGGTTTGTAATTTGTAGTTGATGCATACGACATCATCTTGAAGGGGAAAATCCTGTTTTCTCTGCAGGTATCTTGGCAAAATAAGCAGAAGAAAATAATCTCTTATCCTTATGACCCTTTACAATACTGTAACTAAGGTTGTCTACTCCCAGTCCGTGGTTCCATGCAGCAGGGGGGAAGGAGCAGCGTTTCCACCATGTTTTCAGAAAAGCTTAAGGTCTGGGGAGTAAGCACTGCAGACAATTCACTGTCTGCAATTCTAATTTGAGTTTCCTCACATCCTGAACTCGTAAGGATCCACATTTTTCATTTCTGAAAGACTCAGCACCTTGTCAAATAAGCTTAATTAAGGTGGTGATGGAATAATTTATCCCTGTACTTCCTGGGCAGTAGCATTATTTAGTCATTTGAACCAGCTAAATGGCACATGTGAAAAGCATTTGAGATATGAACAGATATTGCAGCAGAGAGCTGATTCTATTTATTTATTTTGTAATTTGCACAAAAGAAGCAGTGTTATGATGCAGCAGATTTTTACACTTTACATATCATAGAATAGTTTGGATTGGAAAGGACCTTAAGATCATCCAGTTCCAGCACCTCTGCCATTGGCAAGGACACCTCTCACTAGTCTGTGTCACCCAAGGCTTTGTCCAACGTGGCCTTGAACACTGCCAGGGATGGAGCATTTATCACTTCTTTGGGCAACCCGTTCCAGTGCCTAACCACCCTGACAGTAAAGAATTTCTTCCTTATATCTAACCTGTAAAGTATAACCCATAATGGGCTTATATCTAACCTGTTAAGAGTAACCCATAATGGGTTTATGGAAATGCGCTGTGTTACTTGAACTGGGGGTAGCAAAGTGGTAGTGTTTATTTGTTTTTGTCCCTAACCAGGTTAAGTTTTGCTTTGTCAGCAATAATAGCAGTGATTTCTTTTTTATGTTTTTTTCCCAGTCATCTTAGAATTGCTTTTTGCCACCACTTGCTGTCACACAGTCACACCTGGTATTTGAGTGGATGTTCTGAGCCAACGGCCAACCCCAGTCACCTAGAGGAGGGTGCAACATTCCCCATAAAGGTCTCTGTGTCTACAGCTACTGCTCTACATAGCTGATTCTTCCCTCTGCCTCAGGCATCTATCAGGTGCTGGCACCAGTCCCTGTTTACTTAACAGGCAAGCCCAGAATTTAGTTGCCTGCATTTGTGATTTGTGTTACTTATCTGGTTCCTTTGCAGATACTCCTGGATGATGTATTATTCTGCTAAATTCCACAAATTTTCTCTGCATTGTGTGGAGGACTTCTAAAAAATACACTTCTTTGTTTCACTGGGATATATTTTACATATCTTAGATTTGTCTGCTTAAAAAATGCCGGTACTTCTAGAAACAAAATCCCAGAAAGGCTTATCATCAGTTGTCAAAGTTCTATTATGGTGTTGCTCCTCTCTTCTATGTCAAATATATGTAGATCCAATTAGTATTATAGGAATGTGAAAGAAGTCTTGAAAGCCCCCTTTAATGTTAGGCTTTGAAAAATCCTGCTTTCTGGATTTGTTGTTTGTGGTCAGGTGAATTTTAATGGTCTTATTAGTCAAAAAGGCTCTAAAAGCCTTTGTAAAATTGAAATTACTTTTCATGACTTAAATATATGCATTGTAGGCACAGCTTCAAGTACTCTTGTACAAGGCTTTTCACAGATAAGTATACTTTTTCTTGCTTTAATGATAGCAATTAAGCCAGACATAGTATGTTCTTTAAGGCTCTATTTCAGGGTAATTTCCAGTTTTCACCTTCTGTCTGCTGTGAAATGAAGGATGCAGAGATGTCCTAAATGTTTCAGTAATTGAAGAGTCTTTCATGCCATACATCATAGATCTGACCGTTTAGATATCATATTCAACTTACAATCATTTCTCCCTGCAGGGCATAGTTAGAACCATTTATATATATATATATATGAATGTATATATGTATAAATATATATACATATATAAAATGTGTTCAGATACACACATACCCATTCCTCTTAGAGGATCTTTCCTTTTGATGAGGGTAACTCCAGAAAAATGTCATGCTGAAGGTACTGATTTCTGTCGGAATGTTTGGGAAGTGCTAAGGGATGCTTCATTATGTCCTGGAGGATTAGAAAAAAGTGTTAGGTAGGACTGTCCAGGAGCTTCTACTTCTTTGGCTGTAGCACAGGAAAATACAAATGTGGTGACAGATCAAAGTAATGTAGTGTGTCTGTAGTGTAGCTGTGCATAAAGCATTTCAGTTGCCCCTGGCCTCTTCCTTCCTTTTCTGTCACAAAACACAGGTATGTTGTTAAACTATATAGGCAGTTTCCACTCAGTGCTTTAAATGAAAGGTGGTAGTGAATCTTGCTGTAGGGAGTAAAGCAGTTTGGCTGCTTGTAGCCCACTGCAGAAGGGCTGAACTTTCTGGTTCAGTGGGTTTGTTGGTTCTTAATTATGAATTTAGTCTGAGGTCATTTCTGGAAAAGCGCCATCTCTTCGTCTGCAGTACATGATTAATAGTGAGAGCAATTCCAAGTGCATTAAGATATGAGGTGAACCTTGGGGATCAGAAAGAAAACCAGCATCTTCTGGGGTCTGGGACTTGTTGCTATTCTCCTGTTAGACTCGGCTGAAAAGAATTTTTCTTGTCTGAAGAAAAGGCAGTGACATTTGGGAAGTGGAGCTTTTTGGTGAGCAAAGCTCCAATTGTAGGCTTCCTGAAGATGGTATTTCAAACTTGCTTTGGTGCCATGGATTATGTCAGTGCAATACTAGTATTACGATGATGAAATAAAATTTATGAACCTCAGAAGTTAAATTTGGGGCTGTTTCTGCATCCCCCTTCCTGGTGCAAACTCCACATGCTCTCTGTCGACCCTTCTGCAGGTTTGTTTTCCTGCCAGGACATCATGAATCAAGGTGCTCTTAATACTTTACAAGCCAATTAATCTCCTCCTATCTTCTTTTCCATTAGTGATTTTCAAACCTCTGCTGGACAGAGATTTCCTTACTTGAATTTAGTTCCTCATTTAAGAAATTGATTTTTCAGTACTTCAGATATTCTTGGGTTCATCACCCGAATGCTATCTCAGTATAGTGCTCTGCCCCTTCCAGTTTTTTTTGGGCTCTTTTTAAGCCAAAGCTATCACACTTATCCAGGAAAGCCAGTGTAGCTTTTATCAAATCTGACCTTGCACTGACATTTAAAGAAATCTTGCTAATTTAAACACTGCCTTTTGTCAAGGCCTCTTTTAAGTGAGGCCATGTTATGTGAGAAGGCTAAAAGGTGTTTCACAGCTGTTTGGCTAACAAGTGTAGTAGGTCCTTCACTGCTTTTTGTGGCCATAGAGAAACTGCAGTTGCATGCATTAATCTTGGGATGGACCCTAACGTTCTTCTTTAACTTTTAGTGTTCTCCTTTTTTTCCATTTTATTGTCTTATGATGAAGTTTGGTTTTCCACCTGGAGACACAGGTGCAAAACTGAGATTGCCTCCTGTCACTTTAGTTTTCATTGTGTTTTTCCCTTCTGTTTTACTTTCCATCATAGAGGTCCTCTTTTAGTGGTGAGTTAGCAAAGCAAGCGTGTATCTAAGCTAATACTGAGATTTCTTTTGCAATAAATGAAGGGGACCATGGTGTGAGGGGCAAAACAGAAAATGAGGAGTGGGAAGAAGTGGAGAAGTGTTCTATTAAAATTAAAATTATAATTGAAAATACCATGTTCTGTGGTCTTAATAGTAATCAGAAAATGCTTTGGTTCTGTTAAACTGTGCAATGTGGTGTGCAAGCTAATCAGCCCTGTTGATCAACTGAACATCTGTGATGGCTTTATCTTATTCTCCAGTGGCTGTTATTCTGCCTGCTGGTCAGTTTAAGTGGTTAATTTCTGTTAAAATCTCATGTTGGGGTTAATATCTCTGCTACTAGTTTGAAATTTGGGTGAAGTGCAGTATTTAAGTTTTCAGGCCATATCTCAGTTTTTTATTTTATTTTTTTAGAGCTTTGCATAAAAATATTTGAGCATTTTATTTCTATAAGAGGAAAGTCTCTCCGGCTGAATAACTTTTAAAGTGAAACTTCATAGACATCAATGCAGATTAAGCTGCCTTGGTCTCAAGTAAGAAGTAGAAGGGGAAAAAACCTGCTGAAATGGGTTCAGCCGTAACCATTCAGCTGTGACTTTGAGCTTTTCTTTCCTTTCACATCAGTGCTCTATGCTGCAGGGGATTATTTTCTTGCATGTGACTTCAAGTGAGATAGTCACAGACAGGCTAGATTAAGGGTACCTGTGGCTGTATCTCTGGAAGCTCACTTCCTTGCTAAAATTGGTGAATTCTGTCTAGCTCCTCCATTTCCAAGTTATAGCTATTTCAGAAGAATAAGAAAAGGTTGATGAAACTTTATATAAAATGCAAATTTTCCATTTTTAAACCTTTGTTTGTTTACCTGAAGCATTTATGCTGTTTTGCCCTCGTTGGGAATTGATTTTTCTTTTGCAAGTAAACAGAGACTATACATCTACTTGTCCACTGTATGTCAGTTGTCAGAATGTAAACAAATATTATGATTGGAGCTTGTGGGTTGTGGGGCTGGTCTTTCAGCTTGCGGGGTGAGGTCTCAGCTTCAGGGAGTGCAATGGTGCATCACGCAGTGCTGATTTTGGCCATGTAAGAAGGCATGATGTGAGTTACTCCCTATGAGTATTTGCCTTGGCGTAGAGTGCTGTGCCCAGCTTTATGTTTATCTTCTCCATCACTGGAGGTAGTTTGAAGAATGCATTGAGGTTTGGAGCAGAAAGCTGTCCAGAGGATCCTGTTGCTGTTGGCTTACCCAACCAGACTCTCCATGCTCAACACTGAGTGCCATTTCCAATAAAATCTGTCCAGCACTTGTAGACTCTTACCGTCAGAGATGTCTGCTGACCTTAAAAACAAGGATCTTCTGATGGTTTTGTGAGGTATATATACCTCATCCTTGTAAAAGCCTGTGGGGTCTGTCCCACATCAGCTTGCCTATAGGTCATCTCTTCCTCTTGGCTTGTGTCTGCTCAGAGGAAAAAAAAGGAGTCCTGTGTGTGTTGCTTACGGAAAGAAGAGAAACTTTTCCATCACTGCTCATATGGAGCAGTGTGTCTCACCAAGAAGTTTATATCAATTTTATGTCAGTTTTAGTCTAGGGAGTTTCTCTTCTTCATATTAGTCAATAAGAAACAAATGTCTAGTAAATACAAATAGTAAAATATTAAATTCACACCTATGTACAAGTGTTCAAAGGTGCCAGAGGACCATGTAGGGGAGAATCATCTGCCTTAGAGTCCTCTAATGCAGTTGTTTGTTTGGGTTTTTGACATCACCCTCTAATGTCTCCCTGCCAAGTTACATAAAAAGCTGAATTAGTGGTTTAAAAAACAAAACCAAAAGTAAGCAAACAACCAACCCAAACCCTGCAGAAAACCTTACTGTAAGACCTCTAAAATGTAGTGTGGGAAAGGCTGCTCTTTCTTACTGAGTAAATTTGCCATAAAAGCCTACGTTAAAATGTATTATTAAAGACTTTAAAGTAGGAAATCTTGGAGACTTTTTCCATATAAGTGAAGTTGAGTCCAAACTTTTGTGGGAAGCCACAAGGGCTGTGGTTGATGGTATTCAAATGGGAGAGGTACAGGTGGTACCCAGACAGAGAGAGGCTCTTGTCCTCAAATCTCAATTAGGATTTTTTGTTTCCTTTTCTGGTGGAAACCTAAGTAACTGCATTGTTTTTTTCTGGGAGAAGCCTGCTTAATGCTGTGCACAGGTCGTGGGTTTAAGATTTGGTTGAGTGTCTTGAGTAACTATAGAAGTAGTCATGCATTGAGGATTTCCTGCCTGTGTCGTTATGCATATATCAAAAATGCCATTAAAATTGAGGAAATTTCTTCCAGTTACTGGAATTTTAATGAAGGAGGGAAGAGGATGAGAAGGAAGGAGTTTTTCTACAATTCTGTTTAGTGTATATTATTAGATTGTTACATATTTTTTATATACATAGTTAGCTGTAAGTATATATGTATACATATACACAGCTAGCAACAGGTTTTACTGTTTAACCTAGAAATCTGTTTAGTTTTTTCAAGCCCAGAGTGAACTGAGTATTGTCAGCTGTGAAGTTACTGGGCACAGAATGATTTTCCTCCTGTGTTGCAGCTGAAATTCTCAGTTTAAGGGCAATTTTAACAGGACAAAAATGTTGAGTTTCTTTAAGGTCTCCTGTAGTGAGAGAGACCAGTAAGGCTAAAGCACACGTTTTAATGAGTATTTGAGGGTCTAAAAGCGGCAATATTTGTTGCAGAAAGCTTTGTAGATCAGAGTAACTTCCTGGGAAAAGTTTAGGTAAACACTGGGTACTGTTGATAGTAATGTTGGTGCAGTCTGGTGTTGAGAGTATTTATGTTGATTTTTATATGCTTTTGTACTGTCAGTGTCCTGACAGTAATGTCATGACTTTTTGTAAGTGGATTGACTACATTACTGTTTCATCTGGTGGCATTTATTGGTTTGCCTATGGCTTTGTTTTGTAATCTTTTGTGTTAGGACAGTGATTAGGAAAAGCTTGGGGTTGTATTGGATTTTGTTTTGGTTTTTTAAGTGGTTGAAGACAGTTTATTATTAATCTGTGGTACTTTTTTGCTTTCTGGATGCCTCAGTTCAGGTGAATGGAGCTACCTGAATTTCAGTTCCTGGGATTTGAAGCCCACCTCAAGGATAGGATGAGCATTGTTTGTCCTATCTACTCATTTTATGTAGATACTGCACTTGTGTGGGAGAAATGTGAGGGGAAACAAGATGGTATGACTGTGAGCAGTAGGATTATTGAAATGCAGTAGTCTTTAAATTTTTGATGGAGAGGGAACTGCTGACAAACTGCTGTAGGTAACCCTTGGAGCCAGGTCAGCAAGCCCTGGTGAGCATTTGTGGTGCCTGCAGCAGGATCAACTTTGCTCTGGCCAAGGATTATCAAAGTGAAATTACACATGCAATGGAAAGTGATGAGTTATATATGGGCAACCATCCAGCATACAAGAAGCTTTTGAAGTTATGATTTGTAGGAGATGGAACCAAAGGTGTTCTGAAAGAAATACTGTATTATTTGTACCTCTCCAGAGACTGCTATGTATACATTAATGCCAAGGCTCCTTATGTGAGAATGAGGAACAACTAATAAAAGTAACCCGGACTGCCAAAGGTCAGTCTTTATTCTAGGACACTAAGTAATGGCTCATTGACTATCATAAGGCTTGCCATGGTAAAGGTCAGCATGTACTCCAGGAACCTTATCAGAAGTAGTAATGCAAGTGCAGACATAGTTGTCCAAATTATGGAACTAGAAATCACATGGAAATGGAAGTAGAAATTGGCTAAACCGTGACAGGTAGTTAGTTTCTCCCCACTGCCGATACACAAGGCATAGTTCATCTGACTTCATATTTGATTCTTCCCCTCCTCCCCCAATAGCTTTGATATATTTATCGTAATTCTAGACCCTTGGATTATTTTGAAGCGATTTGTGACATCTTGTGATCTGGCTTTAAAGAATTTCTGACCTCTGAAAGTACTTCTCTTAGAATGCCTGGTTGAAGGTGATGACCCAAGTGTATTATCAAAAGGGTGTCTGAAATTGGTGAGTTATAGGGGGAAAGCCTCAGGCATACAAATTATAGGCACGGGGGGCTGAAAGTAATGGAGGAAATACTTTATTTGTGATAGGTCACTCTTATGGAGGAAACAAAAAAGGCTTTTTGAAGTTGGTTATTGGATTGAAATACTGTTATTCCATGAAAGGAAGAATTAATGCACAGAACACAGGTCATGTCATCAAGGGTGCATTGCAGTTTTAAACGTCGCGGTACGTTAATCGTAGGGTATTAAAATGGAAGAGGTTGTTGCACTGACATGGTGTAGCATGGGTTTAGAGGGTATTTAATAACCTACTGAAGAATAGAGGAATATGTCTATATAAGGGTAATAAATGGAGGTATTTAAAGTAGCAGCAGAAGTTAGCTTTTGGCAATGACTGAATATGAATATGTGTATTTAAATTTTAATAACACTTGTAGGGGATTTCCAGCTTTTCTTTGTTCTAAACAGACAAGATTCCTGATTACTGTAGGTAAAGAATTTGATCAAGAAGTAGCAGCCTGAATGTTTTGGTACACTGTAAAATGCCCTTTCTTCCTATATGGTTTGGAAGTACAGTTTTGGCACTGAAAGTAAGATTCTGTTTGCAAACTGGAAGTGAGCTTGATGGTTAACTGGGGTACATCAGGTCTGTATGCAGATGAACACTGCAGCAAACCCGGAAGTCTGCTCCTTGGGCATGTGAGCCATCCCTCAACAGCAAGGACAGAATCTGCACTTGCATCCATATGGGGACCATGTTCTTCCATTTCAAATCAAATGTCTTGACTGATGTCTGTGCAGTTAACGTTGTCGTAGCGAGTGTTTTGTCTAAAAGGTGTCTTTAATTCAGTTTCTTCTGTGAGGAGAGGTCTTGTCTGTTTGTTAATACTAGCAGCCACTGTAGCTAAAACTCCTCAAAGTATTATGGGTAGAAAACATCTAATATTTTTGCTTATTTCTTTTAAGTTGGTCAATCACAAGCTGACTGGCAGGATAGAAAAAGCAAATAATGTCAGTAAGATTTGAAGGTCTCAAAAATGATTGTTTCTGCCAGTCTGCTTTGTCTCATCAACTTTCATATCTACCAGTGTATGAAGGTTTTATGAAGTAGTGTGGAACAGAACAATGTAATTGGGTTTTAATACCTGTATTTTGAATTTGCAAAATTAATCTATCCTATCTGCATAACGCCTTCACTATACCAACATCAAAAATAGGCGTAATTTAGTTTTTAATGACAGTAGCTAAATGTGTCATGAAACGTGATTCACTGCATTTAGAATGGATCTTCCGTGTATGTTGGGCCTGGAGTTGCTGTTGCTTAAAAGACTTTCTAATTTTAAGTTGTATCACGTAATTGGCTTAATTGAAAAAGTTAAGAGATTCTGATAAACATTCCCCTGTAATCTTAAGGGAAAATGCAAAGCTGGTTCTTCTGTGAAGTGTTCCCATGGGGGTCCCAACATTGATTGAGGCGAACTGTCTCTGCAGGTGTTGGGAAGTAAAGACCTCTGGCTAGATTTAAAGAGCCTCTCAAGCTGTTGATACAGAATCGTGGCAGGTCTTAAAATAAATGAGGATTCCTGAGGAATTTAAGATAAATGCCATTCCTTAATTATTTTCTTTTTGCAACTTTGCTGCTTTTGTAGGTGTTAGATAACTCCCTGTGGTAAGAGACTCAGCTGAGTTAAAGCTTTCTGCGGTGGTTCTAGCTCTTAAATGGAAGATCTGCAGATACTGATTTCAGTAAACTCTGGTGTATTCAGAGAGGGTTGTAACAAATAAGAGGTATAAAGCAGACATGCCTCATGACCCTGTAAGAAAGATTAGTATACAGGGAGAGTGGGCATTCAATTACTACAAACATTCTTTGTTCAGGTGAGCAAAGGAGGGACTGAAATAAGTATAGGGCTAGGGAAGATGCTCTGTAAACCAGAATCACCAGTGTGGTCCATGTACAGGAGAGATTTAGGTAAAATGCCAGGGTTGGATGGGCAGGTGAAGCAGGGGACCATGGTTGAAAAAGTCGATAAATGCGGTGAAATAAGAGAAGCTGTATTACAACTCTCAGCAGAACAGTTCATGCTGCTTCTGTTTTAAGCTTTTGCAAATTAATTTTGTTTAAAATAATGCTTTAAATGCAATCTCTGCTAGTGACACACTGGAGATGAATTTCATCCTACTTAGTGCTCGCTAATGGTGAAGTTTCTCTAAAACTTTGTTCCTCCTTTTGCACTTACAGTCCAGCTTCTTCAGAATCATTTGTCTATTTTTGATGCCCCTGTAGGGATGGGAAGGCTGTGGAAGAGCCACAGGCAGCCTCACAACTGCTACCTGCAAAGGCTACTTCCTAATGAGTAGTGCTACCATGCAGCTCTGGAATAAGGATTTAATGAGACCCCAAAGGAGTCAGAG
>JBCJKH010062007.1:0-13973 GCA_039877255.1 Loriculus beryllinus
CTTGGGCAACCCATTCCAGTGCCTCACCACCCTCACAGTAAAGAATTTCTTCCTTATATTCAATCTAAACCTCCCCTGTTTAAGTTTCAACCCATTACCCCTTGTCCTGTCACTACAGCCCCTAATGAAGGGTCCCTTCCCAGCATTCCTATAGGCTCCGTTCAGATACTGGAAGGCTGCTGTGAGGTCTTGCCTGTTTGTGTCTCTGACTTTAAAATCCACCTCAAACAGTGCAACAGGTTGTTACTTCCAGGAATTTTCCCCAGTCTCTACTGCTCAAATCTGAATGGGTTCAGGATGCCAAAGGAGGCAAGGGACTGTTCTCCAGTTCCTTCTCCCGGACCGTATCTGGTCTGAGGTCACTGCTCTGCCAACTGCAAGCCTCCAGCAAAGCCATAATCAACTATTTTCTCTATTAAACATTCCAAGAAAGAAAAGAGCAAAAGAATAATTCAAATTAAAACAGTAATAAAAAATAAAAAGAGAAAAGGGTACCTGGGTATATGTGAAGTATTTCACCTGTGTCTGAAACCAAGAGAAGAACTGCTGGCTGAAAACCCACTGTGGAGGGTTGACCTTTACAATGGAAGGTTGCAGAAATCCAATTTGATCTGTAGTCACCTGTCTGCCTCTGCCCCTTTCCTGAAATGTCAATCTTGTGGGGAAATTTGGTTATATGAGAAAAGAAAGATCCTCGTAGGCAACAAGGAGACTGCTCTTAAATACAGTCCTTTCAATTCAGATTCATTTCCAGTTAGTGTGGTAGGACACACCACAAGTCTCTTCCTTCTAGGAAATTTGAATGGAAGCTGCTCATACGGATGTAGTCAGCAACTGCATAGTTCAGTGGATATTTTTAATTTAGGACTAAGAGGGAGAAATTGCCAGCAACAGATCCAATGCAGCGTGGAATTCGGAATTTAAAGGGAGAATAATGTGTGAATGCACCAGCTATCATTTGACAAAAGCAAATAGTGTGTTTCATTCTCACTGTATTTCAGCAACGTAATTGAGCAGACATATGTTCAAAGGGACTGAGTATCAAAATAGTACCTCAGCACTCTGCATGTGCCAAAGTCTGAAATCCAGACTCGCAAGCCGGGAGCTCAAGCCCAAGTAGGGATTGAGTTGTCCTGAAAATCCCCCAGGAGCGAGGCCCAACCCCAACCTGAGCAGTTGGGATTCCATCACCCTGGACACTGCACTGCTCTGAACAAAGGCAAGAAAGATTAATACAGCAGGGAGAGGATTCAGGGCGCTGGATCCTGGGAGGATAGAGGCATCTGTTTGCTGCTCTGACTCAGACCATCTCACAACACACTTATTCTTTGTCTTTCTAATTATTATTTGACTAATCAGCAAATTATTTGATCAGAAGATAGAGTTTTGAATTAAGGTTATGCGGAGCCTGAATTTCCCCAGAGCTTTAGCCAGGTGCCAAAACCTGCCTGGAAACCCTGCCTATCTCCCCTCTGCAGCTAAAGCAGATCAGAAAAACCCAGGATTGCACCCAGGCTGATATATTGTCTTTGTTTTCCTGCTGCCTGACAGTCCAAGCAGAGTCGGGTCCCTGAGACTCGGTCCTTACAATTTACATTCTCAGTGTACAATCCTGCCTGGCACTTCCCATCTAATAACTGTGCCTTTTGTTTATCTATAATCCGCCCCTGTCACTGTATACCTGTAGTGCACCTTTATCTCTAGGCCTTGTATCTCCAGTACAGAGACCGTTCAGCCTTGGGGCTTGTCAGTTTTATGATTCATGGGTATATTGTACCTAAGATCCTACAAAGAAGGTCTTGAAGTAATTTAAAACAAAAAAAAAAAAGAAAAAAGAAGAGAAAGAAAACAGGTATTTCAGATGGCATGCTGTGTGAAAGAAATCCCTTATTGACTAGTCTAATCTTGTATAATGTAATCTAATAATAAAGCCTGGTCCCAGAGGTACTGCTCAATAGATGTTATAGTGTTAAAACATGTTTTATGCTGTGTTCTGAAACATATTAAGTGTAACAAAATTGTCCAGCTACTTCTTACATACCAGCTACTAAATATGGCATGAATGCCGTCAATAAAGTAAGCAGTTACTATATTTTAGATTTCTCCGAGGCATAGGATTCAGTTATACTTTCAGTAATCAATTAATTGGCTGCTCATTACTGACACAGATTGTTTGAAGTCTTTCAGGCTATGTTCCTTCTCTGCACAGAGCATCCCATCCTGCATACTGGGGCTATCGGTCCAGAGGATGTCAGGCCACTGCCTGCTGTTTTAGGTGCACATCATCCCTCCTGAGCTGGGAACCACCTCATAACAGACTGGATAGAAAGGGCCCTGTGCAACTGTGCAATGCAGTCCTTTGGGGCTTAAGTGCTTCAATTTTACTCAGCATGGTGGGACAGGTTAGAAGGATGTGCAGTGCTTCAGGCTCTCTGTATTTCTCCATCTTTTGGCCACAAGTATCATATCAGGTTCTTGTCTTGGACCTAGGAACATAAATATCTCCTATCAGTGATCCTCTCCAAAAAGAAAATGACGGAAAGTCTGTGTTTTCAACTCTGTCACCATAATGCAGTGTACAGAGATGCCACAGAAAGAATTGCCTGACCAAAGGGATATCCAGCTGTGGGGCTGGGATGCGCTACAGGGATGGGAATGGTAACCAGAGTGAAAAAGCAGGAAATTTTTCAGCTGGGCTTGATGCCACTGCAAATGGCCATGTAACAACACCCCAACCACTGCTCCTCCTAAAAACAACCAAGCAGCAGCACAACAGCAACGCTCCCCTGCATGAGGCGGGGGACCTCAACGACAAAAGGATCTGTCTTTCTGAGATGCTTTTCAAACTCCAAACCCCATCCTCTTTCTCGGTACATGAATTTTCTTTGAACAGCTGCTAATTTTTTCAGTGTAGTCATGGATTAGAAATTGTATGTCTGGGGTCTCTTATGATGATTTTTCATTGGGTGTGTGAATCACACAGAGTTGTTCCCTTTCCTTGATTAAATGAGTGCGACTTCTTAGAACTAAGTTTTTAATAATAGATGTTGTATTTACGAATTCATAATTTGCAAATACTCTCCAGGCTTCTTTCAAATTGCTGTTTTCATGGAGACTTCTCTCAGCAAACTGACTTGTACAAGTTTGGATTTATTTGTAGAAAGCAGACACAAGAAGGGACCGAAGGCAAGAAAAGATAATGCCGTTGGGTAATTTTTTTCCCTTGAATGAAAATTCTTTTGGGAAACTAGTCATTAATCCTCTTATAGGTGTATGGAAGATTCAGAAATAATTTTCTTGTTGTCATATAAAATGACCAATTAAATCTAATATATTTGGGCAATAGCAATACTACTGATGTTACTATTATACTACTGATAGGTTTTAATAGCAATAATTAGTACAAATATTATTAGTGATTTAATTGCCTGATCTGTAGATATATTATACACACGCTAGAAATTAGCAAAACAGAGAGAATTATGTACTGACATCTATATTTTCCATATAATCATAAAAACATGCATCGACTCTATGTGAAAATGTACACATGTTCTCCTGAAAATTATGCCAACAATTATTTTGAAGTGCAAAGATATGTATTGTTCCTTTCAGACCTGAGAAATGGGAAAGTATTGGCCATAAAAAATATGAATAATTAAAACAGATTCTCAGCATATTTTATATATGCAGTTGCTATTAGCATATGAGAAACATCGCCTTAAAATATGTGATGTATCACAACACAATTACAAATTATTTATCACAGTAACAATCCAAATCGTGTCCTCAATATGCTTAATTGTACATTCAAATTAAATACAGGCAGTCCATGTAAAGTGGAAATCAATCGATATGTTGTAATTAATATAATCATATCTCTCTAGAGGGCTAGCAGGTGTGTTAGATATAGACAGAGATGCAGGTTGTGTAGCTTTTTAACAGGACATTCAGGTGGAGGGAGGGCTTAAAATACAGACAGTAACTGCAGGGGTATGTTCAGTAATATTAAACACAGGTACATTGTTATGGACCATGAAATTGTTAGCCTTTATGTAGTCCCAGCATCTTTTCAGAGTACAGTGGAATTATCACTCTAGAAAACACTATGTGCTGACATCCAATTGGTACTTAACAATAAAACAATTGCCTTCCTAAATCTAAATTAAATCCTGTTTAAGATACATTTAATTTAAAATGTGGCTTAAATGGCTCAGGAGAGTGACAAATGCCCTGAATGAAGCAGCCCTAAATTGTTTATACTGATTTATTATTTCAGCCAAATAGCTGTTTATTATTTCTGTATTATTATTTTAATTTACTGATATCCCATCTGCTTGTATAGAGCTATTTGAACAAGCAGAACTACAGAGCTGTCAGATGCTTTCTAATTCTAACCCTGAGCTGCTAACCTTCCTCAGAAACTCTCACAAGCAGACAGAGTCATTAACATCATTTGACCATTTCATTTCAGGATTCATTTTACACAGCTGGAGCTGAGCTGTTCTGCGAGTAAGACATGCCTATAACTGACAAAACACAGGACTGACCCTGAACCAGGAAAAACCAAGTTAATATGAGACTTGTATCAGCTAAAGGTGTTTATACTTTTGGAGTTTCTTGCAACAGATTCTGTTTTCTTCGTGTTTTTTTTCTTGGGGATTTTTTTGTCTGAAAAAAGAATGGATGCATAATAATCTTCATCCAGTATACACTTTAAATAGCATCAAGTAAGAATCTATAAGTGATTCTCTGGACACATTTACCATCACAATACCCTTTTAGATTCTTTCTAAAAAAGTGACTTTTCCTCCTTAAGCAAAAAAAACCAGACAGGTATGGTCTGCATCTTATATTCTAGTGAATGGAACCCCTCAGCACTCCAATTCCCTGAAAATTTTCCACATTGATTTGTAACCTTTGGGGGAAATATTCTTAATTCTCCATGGTTTCTGATCACTTAGGCTTTTCTGGGCTTGGGTAACACAGCATGCCACATGTTTTCCTAACAAATTGCATTCGGACACTTTCCGACACTTTCATTATTTTAACTCAGGTAATAATTAGTCACTGTCAGAGCTAAGACTTAGGTTGTGCAAATCAGAATAAATTTACCTTGCTGTAGCAGCAGTCACAAATGAAGCAATAAATTAGAAATAGCAAATTGTTACGGACTTAAGAGATCACAACTCAGAATCGCTACCTGAAATCCAGGAAATGTTACAGCGCTGCCAAGATTTCCTTGAAAGCTTAATTTTTCCAGATAACTTTGCATTTTGAGAATGTTATTGCAAAAAGCCCTGGAGATATTATACTCATGACATTCCCTAAGAAAACACAACGGGACTCTACTGTTTCAAAAAGTAAAATGACCCAAGACTGTTTCTTATTAGTATGAAATGCATGTCTTTTGAAGGTCTTCAGGGTTCAGAGTCTCCCCCCTTTCCTCCCCAGCTTCCCTCTCCCTTATCCTTACAGTTTGTATAGATTAAATGCATAGTGCAACCCCATGGGTTCTCTGTTGTAAAGCTATGTCTAATATGAGGCCACTAGACACTGTCACATAAAATCCATTAAAGTCCATCAGATGCACTGTCTTGGTAACATTCAGCTCATTGTCATTGGGCTGCTGCAATGAAGCATAGAGTGCCTGCTTTGAAACTTGATTAAAACAATTCATTAAAAGTAAGGCAACTAATCAGAACACAAGGGTTGTCTTCATGGGACTTGGAAAGTTCATTAGTGCCCCCACTATGTAAAACAGAAGCGGAAAAAAGAAAGAGGCAGGAGAGAGAAAGAGAGCCCTCCTCCTCCTCCTCTCTTTTTGAGCTGTTATCTAGGGGATGAGGAGCCAGTGTCCTTCCCCAGTGCTTTAATTGGTTTGATCTGATCCTCCAGCATCATCCTGAAACCTTCATTTGAAATCATTGGTCATTATGGTTTGGTGCCTCTTTTTTTCCATTTTCTGAAATAACTATAGAAACACCAGCAGGCAGAGTTTTTCTCCTGATTTCACCTCTCCCACCAAACCCGTTGATTTCATTATATGTATATTTATATTTATATATATATATATATATATTTATATATATATATATATATATACACACACCCTTCTATATAAAAGCACAAGAACCATAAATCTTTTTTTACAGTGAACACTCAACTTGGTTTCTTTCAAAATCTCCTCCAATCTAATTTTTAACCCCCCAAAAATAAAAACATTTGAAATTGAAAATTGGTTTAAATTTGTGAGAACAAAGCAGCTCTAGAAACCATGATTTATGCTTTCGGATTGCCAGAAAAAAAAAATAAAAATTCAGATTTGTCATTTTCTTTCTGAACAAATTTCTTTTCAATTTCAACATGAAAACAGCTCCAATAAATCAGTGTATTTTGGCCAAGCTTTGGTTTTGACACTAAAATTCTGACTGGTCTGTCCAAGACTCATCAACATGGGCATCTGAGCCTAAATACTGTTTTTCTTCAAAGTCTTATTAAAAAGAACATAACCCTACACCAATGATATCAGTGTGTTGAGGCTGCTTTCTCACTCTCACACAGTGTTTGAGAATCCAAGGGGCTGCTGCAGGTTTGGCACATGATGTTGGCTGTTTGCAGAGATGCGTTAGCTCCTAATCTGAACAGGTAAATAGCAGTAAATTCACAGAGCCTATTTCACCCGCGTTAATGTTCTTGTGAATAGTAATAGCAGAGCACCGCCCCAGACATCCTTCAGGAGGGCCCTGATTTA
This sequence comes from Loriculus beryllinus, assembly GCA_039877255.1. Lineage (NCBI taxonomy): Eukaryota > Metazoa > Chordata > Aves > Psittaciformes > Psittacidae > Loriculus > Loriculus beryllinus. Next base: position 6,755 of record JBCJKH010062007.1, read on the forward strand.
CGTGGTATGGGAAAGGTCTATTCTCTTTGTTCAATATAAACCATAAACAAAATTTGTCCAAACGACTATTATGAAAAGTAGCTTCAGAATATTGCATGAATCTTTCCACATCCCATGTCTTATCTAAAGTTTATGCCTGGAAGATGGACTACTTGTACTGAAGGAACTCTATAGATTATCTCCATTACGGATTAAAGAGACTCTTTTCTGTGACTCCTGCCTACCCATTTGTTACCTCCTTAAATGAGTGAAGGGTCTTTTGATTAAAGGGTTCTTTGCTCAGGAAACCACTGTATTTGCAAACACAAATGCATATATACGCTCTAATGAATAATGAAGGTTATTTATTGCTTGTGCTTGAAATAATGGTTGATTTTGGAGTGCCTTTCATAAAACCCACATCAGAAAGTGTGTTATGTCCTGACATTTTCATTGCAGTTCAAGTAAAACAGTCCTCGGAAATTGTCTTGCTACCAAATTGCAATCATAAAGGCATGGCTTCAGACTCTGGGAATCACTTCAGATTGTGAACTTCTGGATAATATATAACATAAAGAGTTTAATTGAATCAGCCAGTTGGGTTTTTGCCCAGAAAAGTAGAAATTTAAATGCTGATGCAGCTTTAGCTTCCAATGATACCAGTCAGCACTCCTTAGATTGGATTGTAAATAATCTTATTTGAGGATATGCAGTATGATGGGGATATACTTGTCTGTAAACTTGCTAGCAAAAGTAATTAAATAATTCCATTGTGTACTAAGACATATGAAAAATCACTGACCCCAAAGAAAGATTTGATAAGTGTTTACTAGAAGCTAGAAGAAAATACTGACTTTTTAGCAACTCTTGTCTTATTTTGGAGTTGCTAGGACAAAAGAAAACAAAATAATAAATCAAAACACAGCAACAGCAAAATCTGTTTCTGACCCATGTTTGAAGATGCTTGTGGCAAACGCCTTTCAGCCCACTTAGACGGCAGTGAGAATCCACTGTCTGAATGCTTGGTCCACATCCCAGTGTTAAGTTCATCTGAATTGGTGTCCTGAACATCTCAAGTGAGGTTTTTCAATCTTCAGCTACAGCTGACAGAAAAAGAAATGCAAATAGGTATCCCACCTGACCCAACATAACGTATTGCACCCATTCAAGACCGAAAAAAGGAAATCTGGTCACTGTTTTTCACCAAAAAAACTGGTATTACCCCCAATTTACAAGTATCTCCAAATCTTTTATTTTCCAGAAATTTCATACTTCCTTAATGAAAAATGCTAAAAGTGAAACATTTAAACACTTGTAACACCTTTCATATTTCCTTGTGCCCTTTTTTTCAGAAACAATGTGAAAATGAAAATGAATAATTGAAAGGGGGTAAATAGAAAAAAATGGAGCAAAAGTTCAAAAAAGTGAAAACATGGATTCTGTTTAAAAAGCACAAAGCTGCATGTTTGAACATTAGGGGTTTTCTGTGATTTAGAATACAATTATAACTTTTATTTACAATTTTTCAAGAAAGTAAAGACCTGAGTTACGGGTTTGCATAAAATGTTACTGATGTTCTCTGATCTATAAATACAGTGATCTATAAATTCAATGCAAGAGGCACTTGATTTGAAGTACAAGGCAAAGATGTTGTCTTAGAGACAGTAGTTAGGGTGGGAGATGATGGTCCTTTTTACTGTAGCTGTTAGTGTGTGTACAAAAGCTAAAGAATTTGTATTAAGTGTGAATTAAGAATTCACACTTCAGATGTTCTTGTTTTTCTACCCATACCATTCACAGGGCTTAAAAGCTACAGCTGCCTTCATACATCCTGCTTCATGCTGTTGGCATCATTACCCCATGCAAACTCAGTTGTGTGTGCTAGACTGGATCACTAATGCTGATCCACTGGATCTCTAAGAGGAGAATTGGAGAAAATCTCAGGCATTTCACAAAATGATGCAGACCTCCTCTAAAACACTGAATCTGTACCCTCCAGCATGGCTATTTTTCTGCCAAAATTGTTGTATAAGGAAAAGCTATGTCATCAGAGGCTGCTGACTTGTAATTTTAAAGTTATGTTTCACCTAGAAGTATAAAAAGTAGCAACTTTGTGGATCTAGTAAAATTCAAGTTGGATTCGTCTTCCTTTCCTAGTGCAGCTAGCCACAGTTACTGTTATCATCTAACCAGAAACCTCTGAGGGCTGAAAACACAATACACAAGAATATATGGACAATGTGCCTAGGTCACCTTGGTCACTGCACAAGGTAAAGGCTATCTGGCCGCATAGGGTTAATTTTCCTAATAGTCCTGATGACCACAGAGCTAGGAGGAAATTACACCAACCCTGCACTATTTTCAATGCAAAACCTCACTTTGCCACAGGTCTGTATCAAAAGTAGCTCAGCCAGGATGGAGAACCAGCACCCCTGTTTCTCCCCAAAACTTATTAGCCACCAGACCTACTTCAGCTCCAAAAAATGTGAATATATATCCAAAATCAACTTTGCAGATGGATTTTGCTTCCACTAAATTCCATGGTGAAAAAAAAAAAAAATCCATATATTAGGTTTAATTTAATTATGGGCATACAGCACTTGCAAAAAAACCCTATAGCTTCATATTCGGATTTATGGAATTATTTTACTGAAAAAGAATTACGTTACATATTTAAATCCCTGGTGGCTACTAATGTTTTATTAAATACAGTGTAAATCCAGCTGCGACCATGCAATAAAACCTCCAAGGGGCAAAAAAAGAGAGTTTTATATTTGATTCTGTAAGCAACAACTTGGTCTCCTGAATCCCGCCCATATGCCATTATGCTCTCCTTGACATTGATCTTTAATGGAGGCTCAAGATGCTGAACCCCTCTTTAAATGTACAGGAGGAATATGGTAAGATTACACACCACTTCTAAAATTTCATATATGTGGCCCACTCAAGAAACAAAACCTTGTGCTAAGCTGTTGAACAAAAGCATTTAATGTCTGTTAATAAAATACACAGAAATTCAGTTTGCAGTAAGACAAGTTTGATTTCTTTGAAGAACATCAGGAAATAATGATGTGGCTCTGTGGACAGTCACCCATAGTAATTAGCTGGAGAATAAATCCATTTGTTTTTTGCATTTTCTTATCAGGACATGCATTTTCACTCTCATGTGCCCAGGGTTTGAAAGGTTTACATTACATAAAATTAGGACTATATAAACTATGAGCTTCATCTGTTTTCTAATACGATTGCCCCTTCCCTTCAACAGAGTAGCCTAATTGATAGCCTCCATTGTATGCAATGCACGTCAATAAATACTGAACATGAATGTGAATCAATATTGTGTTAGCACTGGGATTAAGCAAGCTATTTTCTCCTATTTTTTTTAGGTTTGTTTTTTTTTTTTCCAGAAGAGATGAATATAAGTAAATAAATGACCGTTTGTCTGAAATTGCACCTGAGGATTTAGCTTTGCATTTCCCTCTAGAAGCACAACATTAGCAGTGACTCTAGTCCCTAGTACGTTTGTCCAATGTGGATAATAGAAGCAAACACCTAGGTGGACTGCTGAGAAGAACAGCCCTTTTCACTGAAAAAAACCAAATGCAAAAGCTGTGACTTTTGATGTCTTCCTTTTTTTTTCTTTTTCCTCTTTTTCAAGCCACAAATTAGAGGAAAATTTATGAGAGCCTAGAAAATAATTTATAGGACCAATATTGACTGCTCTTGACCCTGTGTGCTATTTTGCAGTCTAAACAATGCCAAATCGCTTAGATGACCCAATACCATGCCAAAATCCATAGACACCTGATATATATTACACAAATTTTTAAGGCATGGCAAAAGCACAACACAGTGATAAATGACCACAGTATTTCAGATCAGCTCTTGCAAGTGCAGAGAATAAAAGCTTTGACAAGTCTCTGAGGTTTTGGGAAAAAGGCGGTATATAACGTTAGGACCTGTTAGCCATTAGATCAAAGTTCAGATCTAAGCCCAGAAAGACAAGAGCTTACAAAAAACCTCTGGACCAGTCATTGCCCATAAACACTCAATCGGTTCAGCTGCAGGCTAAGTCTACTTGCTAAAGTGCTTGACATTGCTTTACATGGCCTCAGAGGAATAGCCTCTGATTTCCAAAGGGTCAGAACTCGTTATCCCAATGGTGACAGGTTGGCGCAGAGCCCCCCGCACACCCTCCTGCCCCTTTCCAATAGGCACTGTTAAATCCTGCCTTGCACTTATTGTCTGCTTCAAGCAGAGGGAGACTGATTTCGGGTTCTGGTTTTCCAAAAGCACCTGAAAATCAGTGGATCTTAGATGTTTAAGAGGTTTAGGAATTTAAAGTAATTTTTTTTTCCAGAAACATTTAACTATACAATCAGCTCCAAAGACCTGGTTTCAAAAGGGCTCAGCACTAATGTAAATACCAAGGTAAATGGCCGAATTTCCTAAACACTTCAAGGCAGAGACAATGTTTGCTTTAGGAGGTCTAACTTTTAGAATTAATATGTTCATCATCAGCATATTTATTTAGAAGGTAGAAGCACTTTAGAACAAATCCTTTCTTCCCCACACATTTTTTACAGAAGTCAAATCTATGTGAACGACATCTCAAATGACTGCCCTAACCACAGGTCTTGGTAAGGAATAAGCCAGTATTGCCATTGTAACTATTATTTCATACAGAATGTTTTCATTAGAGGAGAGGCTGGGATGTGGTTCCCCCATTTTGCTGCCCTATTCACACAGTTACAAAATCATTCCTATACTCACTTTAGTTGAGGTTTTGGTTGGTTTTTGTTTGTTTTCCATTGCACAGAAATAAAATTATTTCCATTTATTCCCAACTAGATGCATGGGCATTTTTATACTGTGAGTTAGCAAAAACTTTTAAATTATATATAGGAACATACATGTGTATACACATATATACATATAAATATGTATTTGCTAAGACTGTATGCTTCATTTGCACAAATGCATAATACACAGCAAGTAAAAAATCATAGCAGGGACGTCTTAAAAAATGTGCTGCATTTCTTGCAACTGAATTTATTTACCTTTATACATAGAATGGGAAAGTACTATATTTTAAGGATGTATTCTGCAGCTTATTTTTCCAGTAGCAGCAAACAGTGTCTGCACAACTACTCACAGTAGGTGAATTAACATTTTTCCTAGCTTGAATGCACAACAGTTAATCTAAATGGTGACTTGTGGAGAATGCATGGCTAAATCAAGGCTTCAGTCGGAGGGATCAGCTTAGTTTTCTGTGGCATCTTGTGTCACAATATGCCACACGAACGTGGCTGCATGAGTGGATGGGATACTCTTAAAAAAGGCATCGCTCTTAAATGGTTTTTTTTTTTTTTGAAAAGCCAAAAAAGCAACCAAACAAAAAAATGTGAATGAACTGGATCTCCATGTGTCAATCTGTTCTTATGGTTAATTACTGTACCAGCGGAGGAGTTTTGGGGGAAAAAAAAGAACACAGGTTTGCACTGCGCAGCCATTGCATGCGAACCTTTTGAATTGCAGCCTGCACTGGCAGGGTCTGTTAACCTGGATCACTGCTCCAAAGTACCTGAGACGTTCACAACGCTACAAATTCCAACTTTTCTTCTTTTTCTTTTTTTTTCTTATTTGCCTCCCACCCTTTCCCCTTTGTTGCTATAGTAAAAATGTTTCTACTTTTCTACATCTGTCTGCTGTTGCCAACAAAACACTGGAGAACAGGAGGTGATCTTTCTGTTTTCGTTCCAGCAGCCTGGCCCTGAATGAGTTTAATCGGCTGAGAAACGCGACTGAAAAGAGCTTTGCTACCCTTTCTAACTTCACTGAGCTCAGGCTTTCTGTAGCCTAGAGAGTGACACCCTATGCCTTATTTCACTGTGGATTATTTAGAATGCTTCAATTGTGACTTGTCAATGTGGTCCGGGGTAGATCAAGGCAAAACCTCTGACAAGAAAACAGCAATGCGAATATGATGTGACTGGCTGCCACACAATGGACTAATACCTCTTAATTTGGACTTTTAGCAATCGTTTACCATCCTTATGCCCTTGAAGATTCCAAATCCACTCTTACAGAGAAGAAAAAAGTCCTTTTCTTTTTCTTGTCTCTTACTCCTACCCCCCCCCCCCATAACTCGAGTGTATCGATCAATGTCTCTGTATGCATTTAATAGCTTTATTTCAAAGCACTTTACTCTTAAAAGCCCCTCTCACCAAGGCACACTATTGAAATACTGTGCAGGTGTAATTAAATGAGCCAATTTTTCGCCCTGGACTGTACCCTTGTTCTCTCTTTGGCATTAGAACTACAAGATGAGGCTTGGTCATTTCTTATCTCTGGGCAGCACTGATTTTGGGTTTGTATCTTGTATTTTTTTTAATTAAAAAAAATAATTAAAGTGAAATTACTTGGTTAAAGGTTAATAGATGTAGAGATTGACGTCCTTAGCAAAAGTATTCCACTTGAAATGACAGTGCAAGAGACTTAATATATTAACAGCTAGTTATGTCTGTACTACACCCAGGAGTAATATGGTCAGGGCATCACTGAATGCCAAGTATCCTGTGACTTTGCTGTGGAGACAGCTTCAAAGTTATTCAGTTGCTGCTGGATGCTCTGACTATTTGCAGTGTTCACTGAGAAACAGAGGGAAACCATTTCTTTTACATAGGAAGTTTTCACACAATAGTTTTTTCTCTCTTCAAGATCTACAGAAACAGCTCTAAAATAGCATTTCAGAACATCAGTGTGAATAAATTTCATACATCTCTAGATATTGTTTCTGTTCTTCACCAGGCACGTTGTACTAACACTTGTCTGCATGAAATTTTGCCCACAAAAAAGCTGCAGGAGGGCCTTGTGGGTGCTCGTGCACATGGATTTTCACCAAAAGGGTTAGAAGGTCAGTCAAAAGCTCTTTGCAATACGGGTGCCATCCAGTGAAGACAGAAACGTAGCTGTGCATCTTAATCAGACTTCATGAATAAGAAATATTCAAAGCAACAGTCACAGTGGATGTGTGCCTAGTCCACATTAACCACATGCCAAATTATTTTGAATCGTGAATGGATTTGTAAAAACCAAAATTTGCGGATCGATAAGTCACAAGCAGAATAAAGGTATAAATTTCTCAGATAGATTGTTCACAAAGGACAGAGTGCTGCAACCTGGGATGGTATTGAACCCTATGACCCAGAGGTGAAGGGCTGGAGAGCCCATAACCAAT
>JBCJKH010062011.1:6698-22877 GCA_039877255.1 Loriculus beryllinus
AAAGGTTTATATGGTGAACTTTGGTTCCTGTTGAGTTAAAAGTCCAGGAGGAGCTGCAGGATGTGCTGCCCACACTCATCCTCTGGTTAGGAGGAGGAAGAATTAGATCTGGCACAGTCAACTGCTGGTCCCTGATCTCCATCACATATAGCTAGCAACCTTGAAGAGGAGTGTCTGTGTGGGAAACAATCAGTATCCTTCTGTGTATTTCTGTAGTTGGAGTACCAAAGGAAGTACCTGAGAAGCTGCAGTCTGTCACTCTGGTGTTAACAGTCAAGGGAACTGCAGCTTCTTCTGAAACAGGGTGGTGGTTTCTGTTAACTTCATATGGTGCTGTTCAAGGGAGATGTGGATGTGAGCAGGGGAAGGCTGTGTACTGGTGTATTGTTGTAGAGCCACATTGCAGGGACCCCTTCTGAGCACATCTCGTTTTGAAAACCGTTCCATGACCTTAGAGTTTGCTGTCTTTATAACAGTTCATGTGACATTGCCAAAGTAGTTGCAAAAAGTCTGCCTGTTAACCTCATAGTCTGGAAAGCTGGCTGTATGAAGCGGCTGTCTGAGGATCTGCCTTCCAAGACCCTTGGCCAGGCCAAGTTTTCTGTACTTAAGATTACTGTTGCCACAAGAACGGCAGATGTTTGCACAGCAGACAAACAATGTTGATGATAAAGCAAGTTGACCTTTTATGGAACAAGCTATTTGGGGCACATTCCTAGGGCAATTCTTTTTTTACTTACTTTTCTTTCTTGTCTTTCTTTTTCTTCATCAAACTACTTGGCTATATGTTGACATCTCATGTTGCTAGAGGTGATAACAAAAATTAGAGATAAGTTTACAACACTACAAACCTCATCCAAACCTATTTTTGTCAGCTGTATTTTACTGAAGTACTTCTACTGGTGTTTATTTTTCCAGTGTCCCTATGGGAACCCTGGAAAATTTCAAAATGTAATAATTAAAGAATGACAGGCCTTTCCTTACAATATAAAGTGAGGGAGAGTTTTGTGGTTTAAACAGCTATGCTGGTGCTTATTAACAAGATATTTTGCCTTGTAATCTAGCCAGGCCTATAATGGTCAAAAAATGTTGAAGTTGAGAACTACGAGTTTGTTTTCAATCAGTTGTTTTTCAAATTAAAAGGCTTTAATGGCTTGCTCTAATTTGTCCAGTAGTATTAATATTTCTGTTAAATCACTTGGTACAGTACAGATGAGGCTGTCCCAGTAATGCTGTGTACATTGTGTTGTTGCTTACTTTTTCCGATTGCAAGACTTTTTTTTTTAAGGTATAAAACATAAATTGAAAGTTTGAGGAATCTGAACTTGAGTAATACAGTTCTGTTGAAATCGCATTTTAAAAGTGACATTATTTAATTGTATAAATAAAATCTTTTGAATAAAACTATTACAAATTTAAAGTAAAAATGTTACTGCAGAGAAAGCCTCAGCACTGTATGGCTGCATCTTTGTTCTTTGTAGCTAAACCCTGTTTTTTTAGCCGTGAGCTGATGTTCCTGTAATTATAGTAAATGTAACTCCTGGTAGAGAATTGATTCCTGGCATCTGGGGGATGTTAGAAAAATTGAGTAAGTTCAAACTTTGGAACCTCTGAGATTTTTTGAAAGGTTTTCATCCAGTGCACCACTGTCATTACTGGAGCTGTGCTAAGTGTCCCTTATCCTGAAGAAGTCATCACCAAAAATACTGCACGCTATATCATCTAGGCCAATGTTGCCCTTCCAGTTATCACTTGTCAGCATTTTAATTTTTCATGGAATACAATATTGTTTTGCTCTTTGGCACATAAAATAATACTGTCCAGACTGAACTCTTCATTATGGCACGCTTTGCTTTTGCAACTGTAGTTAACAACGTAAAAGACTGTGAAGAAATTTACAGCTTGACTCTTTGTCCCCCCTACCTCCAGCCTTTAAATTTAGAAGAAGCAAAAGAAGGCTTACTGCATAAGCTTTTTCTTACAGTACTTTTGGCTTAGTTCTTACTTCTCATTATTTCTAGCTTTAAAATGCATTACATTACATTATGGAACATAGGTGAATAAGCAAAATGGTCTGTTGTTTTCAGGGCTTTTATTACATCTATTTTAAGTTGCTGTTACCTTGTTTGGTGTTTCATTTCTGGTGTGGTGGGGTTGGTTTTGTTTTGTTCTTTTTGAATGATTGATATTTTCCTTTGTTTCAGCCAAACCTTTTACATCTAAAGTGAAACAGATGCGACTCCATAAAGAAGATTTTGAAATCCTAAAGGTGATTGGTCGAGGAGCCTTTGGGGAGGTATGTATGTGAGGGAGGTGGAAGGAAGGGTTGGAGCAATCTTCTTGCGCATCTGCAGCACTGAGGAGAGACAGTTAATAGCAATAGACTGATGCACAGGTTTTTACATTATTTAGCCATAATGGATATTGTAGACCCACTTCATGTTTGATGCAAGTACATTTTCATTTATACATTCCTTGACAGCTCTTTTTAAGTCTTGCATTTTGAGACATCTGCTGTCAAACTATACATTTTTTTTTTTTTGCTGCTTCTGATTAAGCCATCTCTTATTTGAAGTCATCAAAGAAGGCTTTTCATCATACTTAATCATGTTAGGTGCATGTGCTTTATTTTCATGCAGGATGCTATATATGTAGAAAGAGCAACCTAATGTGTAACAGTGCCTTGAATTTTTGCTGAGCAAATACACTACAGATGGGGATAGTGTATAAAGCTTCTGCAGAAGCTTCTCTCTGCTGCCTGAAAAATATTCATGGACTGAAATCAAAAGCACAAAGAACATTTTCTGAGTGATATCTTAATTGCTTTTGCAACTGAAAATAGTTTGGGTTTTTTTTGGGTTTGTATTTATTTTTTCCTAGTTCTTTTGTATGACCGCGTTTCTGGAGCCTCTGTGGCATGTGACAGTTGGTTTTATGTTCGCTTAAATGTTTCCACCTTGTGTGAAAATTAGTCTTTATTAGTCTGTGGTTATGGAAGAACAGACTTCCGTAGGTAGTATGTTAAGCAACAGGATTTTCTACTGTAGTGTATCTCATATGCAGATATCATCCTGGGCAATTAACATTAAAAAAGCAGTATTTATTTAGCCACCTTAGCACTTTTGTTTGGTTTTGCTCCATCTGAAGTCACCCATGTCTTTAGTTTAAACCCCTGCCACAAAGAATGTCGCATTCTCCATTTTGATGTAAATGTTTCTGCTTAAAACATGAACTTTTCCCTGTGCTGCCATAACAGTTGCAGCGGAGTCCGTATACAGATTGTAGAAGGTGTAGGAAAAGTTGCTGATGTGGGTGCTTTTTTGTGAAAAGAATCATGTGTGAAACCTGCCATATATTGTGTTTTAAAGAGGAGTCATTTTTGTTTGCTAAATCAGCATCAAACTCCACAGGAGCTAAACCACAAAAACCCTTTAGCTCTTTCTCAGGAAGCTTCTTTGTGGTGAATCATCCCATGAGCATTGAGAGGATAACTTTCACCATTCTCTTCTGGGGGCAGTCTGTGCAGTTGGTTAGTTATCCTCTTTTAGGAATGGTGTCTCTTTCTAATTCCTTATCTGAGAAAGAGAGCATGACTCAGCTGTCAAAATATTTAGTAAGGGGAAAACTGAAGTTCTCAGTTGAAGATGTTTGGGTTTGTATGTTCTTAAAGTAGAACTTAAGAATATTTGCAAGGATATATGTTAAATTTTCTTACCAGCTTAAAGAATCATAGAATGGTTTGGGTTGGAAAGGACCTTAACATCATCCAGTTCCAATCCAGGGACACCTCACACTGGACCATGTCACCCAAGGATCTGTCCACCCTGACCTTGAACACTGAAAGGGATGGACCACTTCTTTGGGCAGCCTGTTCCAGGTCCTCACCACCCTCACAGTAAAGAACTTCTTTATATGCAGTCTGAATTTCCCCTGTTCTAGTTTGAATCCACTGGTCCTTGTCCTAATGCTGCAGTCCCTGATGAAGAGTCCCTCTCCAGTATCCCTGGCAACTTTCAAGTCCTACACAGACATTTGTCTAAGAAAACAAATTCTCTATTAAATTACTGATTTTCCCTTAAAATAACCGGTAAACATCCAAGCAAAGTTATAAAGAAGGCCACCAAATTTTCCTGGTACTTAAGCCACCTAAAGCTATATTAATATAAAATTGCAAAACATACGTATGATTCAGTGTACTGCAGTTGGTTTACTGAGACAGATTAAGAAATCTGGAAGAATGTATTTTCTTTCCAGCAAACTATAAATGAGACTGAGCCTGCTTTAGGTTACTGGGAGGAGTAATTTTTGTCTCCTGAATCAACATAATTCTGAAGTTGTGTAGACTACAAAGTTGCTGCAAGTTTTCTTTGGCACAGCCTCAGACTTGTTCTTATTTTGATTTTACACTACTCAATTTCTTCAATTTGCATAGTCAAGAAATCTTTCCTTTTCTGTTTTTACAAGATGTAGACACAGAGTAGTTGAAACTAGTTATTGCTTGAACTGTAAGAGTTCATTGTTCCTAGTTTTCCTTTTCCCCTTAACCCTACTTGCTGCTGGTCTGAGAATGATTCCTTTTTGTCAAATTAATGACATGCCTCTTCCCACTGCATGCATACGTTTAACTTATTTCAGATTCTATATAAGAGTCTTCAGAAAACACATATGTTTTGCTTGGAGGATTATCCTTCATAAAATTAGTAACATGAGCATCAAGTGTTTCATTGTGCTGGCTTCGGGCAGCATGGTTTGAAAAACATACCTAAACAAGGTGACTTGAAACTTGGGAGTTGAAAGCTGTGAGGAGAGGTGAAGCCACTGGGCAACAACAGCATTCTCAGCAGTATGAAGTACAGCCAGTTAAAGGTTCTAGCTAATACCAGAGTTTACAGTTCATGCTCTTACTGCTTAAAACCCCCAAAAGTTCAGCGTTTGCTTGTGCAAGCAAATATTATGCCATTATGTTGTTGATATTTTGAAGATGATGATTTTTGTATGTCTGAGAACTAGTTAGTTACTCCTAAATTTTGGCATCCAGTTATGAAGAGTAACATTCCCTCCTCCCGTACCTGGAGGATTGCCTGCTCTTGATGAACAAGAAAACCAGTTCTGATGTGGGGTGGTTGTGGGGTTTTGTGGCTTTTTTTGTGGGTTTTTTTCATTTCAGTTTGAGTAGCTTCTGCTTTAGCTTTTTCTTGATGAAGACTGTTGTTGCTTTTTAAGCAAAAGAAATGTGCAGACATGTACCGTAAAGACAAGTAGCTGAGTTCAGGGGAGAAGGTGTCTGACAGCATGCCAGACTGTGCTGCTGTTTGTGGGAAACACAGAAAACTCTTGAAGGATGGGAAAAAAACCTATCTGCCTAGACCAAGATGTTTACATCAGCACATACCAATCATTTTTTGTTGGGCTGCTCACAGGAAAATATAAATTTATAAAACCCCAACCTTTAAAAGTCAGATTTTAAGAGATTCCAGTGGCAAGACGCTTCAGGAGAACTAGACAAGAATGATGACCCTTTTTTCTGTCTTGACAACTTCAGTGGGGAAGGGAGAAGATCAAAACAGCCTCTGTGTGTATTTAGGCCTTTGTGTGCATAGTATATCCTTCAGTGTGTGTATGTAAACACTTCCTGGGGCTGTAATGATGTTTTACATGTTATTTGTTACAATTAGAAACTGCATCAGGCTGCTTCTTGCTTGAAGTGTCAGGTTTTTCCTTCCCAGGCCTGAAATAAGCATTTTAGAATTCACTTCCATTAAATCATTGAGACAGCCCCCCCCCCCAGAAAAAAAGATGCTTGGGGCTGGAAAATGATGATGTTTATGATCTTTTTCTTTTTTGTGTGTGTGTTGGTTATTGATATGGAATAACATTAGCGGCTTTCATAGACTAAAAGAGTGCTTCTGACTGATTGTAAACACAGCTGGTAAACATGAATCTATGCTCGTTCTTTAGTCACTCTTCAATAGTATTACACATTCACAGAACTATCAAGCCCTTGATCCTGTCGTTGAAGAACACTCCAGCTGTTAACCAGAGCCAGTGCTGTAGCTCTTTTGGTTGTGTCGAAGTGAATGCTGTCTAATTAATGTGTGTCTTTCAGTAACCAAGCCTTTTGCGCAGTAATGCAGCCTTTCACTGATTGTGCTACAGGCAAGAAATGAAATCCTGAAGCTGGACTTGAAATACATGTATTATCTTATGCCTCTGGCTGCTCATACAAATGCTCATACAACAGCAGTTAATGGTGGGGAAAACCTCATTTTTCATGCTGGGCAGCAGCAGCAGTAGACTCAGTTCTGGGACCAACCAGTTAATCTTTCCTTACAACAGTGCCAAAACCTTTAAAGGTATACGGGCAGAGTCACATTGTAGCTTCATGCCAGAGGCTGCTTCATGTAGGAGGAGGTTACTGTCATCTAAGATACGATACAGTTTGAACACTGACTAGTTTGATGTTAAGGATTTTTCCTCCTGCCATTTCTCATAAAAAGTTGATACAGATAAGGCTTACCAGAGTTTCAGGCTAGTTTTAGCTAGTAAAGTAATAGGAGACTCAAGATTCAAATCAGCACTGTGGGTTATGTATCATTGTAGAGGATTCATCTTTCCCTCCTAAAGAAGACTGTGTTGCTCAGTCTTGGGGTACTGTGCACAGGAGAATGTCTAATTCTTTATGAATTAAAATGAGATTATAGTCTAAAGTAATAATCTGTTTTTATGTTTCAAATCTGCAAGTAACTTTAGGGGACCCAAGTCTGGACTCGAGCCTCAGTTTTTATATGTGAAGTAATGTTTGAATATTTCAGTTCATAAGCAAGTCTAAACAAGTAAATGTGGTACCTTTCTGCTTTTGCTCCTTTTTATCTCCCCTCTACTCCCACCCCCTTGCAGCCCCAGACAGCAGCAGTGTCAAGAGCAGGGGTGATGATGCACTGCTGCACATACTGGAAGTGGCAGCTGCTTCATCTCTGAATCTGTAGCTAAGCAGGAGCCATGCTTTTAGCTATGCTTTACTTTAGACATCTGATTGTTGCAGTCCTTCAGCCCGCGCTTTTACCATGTTCGTGAAGCTGTTACAGCTGATGACACATTTGAAGATGGTTGAAAGAGGTTTGCATGACACTTCCTTCGAACTGTCTGATCCTGTATTTTCTTCTCTGTTATCACTGTCTTCACACATAGCTGGTTTACTGATGATGAAAGGCATATAGGATTCAGCCTTAGTATTGCTTTGTCACTGGCCTGCAGGATAAAGGTGATGATAATTTGTGTGATGTGTTGGTTTGTAAGCCAGTGCACACAGAAATAAACTTCTATCTGCTCAATAGCAAACGTGTATTTGAAAAGGAAGAGGCAGAATGAGATAGTTGGAGAACGGTTGTTAAAAGTATGTTGATTGTTAAACTTTTTAGTATTTGGGATGGTACTCTTGTGGTCAGATTTAGTCTGGATCAGCAGCTCCAAGTCTGTGGCATGTTCATGGCCATTTTGGGAAAGACACTGAGCTTTCTGTACCTAGAGAAGCCTCAACTGTGGAAATGTTCAGTGTAAATTTCCCTTCCTTTTTCCTAAAACTATTCCGTGGTAGCTTTTATTATAGTTAAACAGAAGTGCAGTATTCTTGGAAAAGGAAGGGCTATGTCAACTTTCTTAAGGCCTATGGCATCTAATGTTTCAGAAGCAATGAGAGGGAGGGGGACTTGTGTTTCTGTTTGCTTCTCTAGAAAATGTGGATTTCACTGTTTCCCTGCCGCTGACATAGACATGATGAAAGAGCTCATTGAACTTCAGGTTTCATAAAAATTGAAACAATGTGTTGTCGTGTTTTAACTTATTTATCTTTATTTCTCTTTTCCAGGTTGCAGTAGTAAAACTGAAGAATGCGGATAAGGTTTTTGCCATGAAGATACTTAATAAGTGGGAGATGCTGAAGAGAGCTGAAGTAAGATGACAGTAATGTTTTCTATAATCATGCCTCTTACTCTGCTGAATTATTACTTCTCTTGCCGCCAAACTCTGAATATAGTGGGATTGAGGAGGTGCTTCACTACTTTCTGACAATATGAAGATTTAAATAAGCTTAAAGCAGTTCATCCGAAGGGTTAAATGGCATGGAAACCTGACTGAGGTGGGGCTGGATGGTATAGATATCATACCTTTTCTTTAATTGCCCCAGAATTACTGACTGTATGAGCAATCTTTTAATGCATTTATTCCAGTTAGGAATGTCTTTAGCAACTATTTTCCATGGTGAAAAGATAATTACTGAGCTATAAAAACGTAATGACTGAGTTATAACTCAACAAACCTATTAGTTTATCATTAGTTAGAACTTTGTCAAGGTCCAGTTTGTAGACTGAAAAATCAGAAAGATAAAAGTTTCAAATTAATTTGAATGTATGTTTCCTAAAAATGTCGATTTGCAGAAATTAGTGATGAAAAGTTCCTCATACACAGAATGAGCTCAAGATTGAATTGAAAAAGGTGGAAAGCTCTTTTACCAGCCCTGCTTTGCCTTGGGACCCTACTTCTGTTAAACAGCTCTTCATAAAATCTTGGATACTTTTCTCTGGATTCCTTTGGAAAGGAACTTTAGAAATGCAGTCTACACCTGAAGACTCGCATATGAATTTTAAACAGAACATGTATCTAACTCTTTAAATCACTTTGACATTCTTCATCTAGGCATACTAAAAATAAACTGCCTAAAAAATAGGCTCACAAAAATATAGCTCAGTGCCTTACATGTACAAAGTTGCTTTGGTCATTGGGTTTTCTTTAGTTTGGACAGTACAAACACTACCTTGATGTCTCTTCCAACTTGTCTGTTTAAATTATCTCTAACCTCAGTTTTTATTTAAGACTCTTTCATTACTACTCTGACTGCCTTGTTCTTCAGTTGCTTCCAATTTTATTCTGATTTCCGCATTTATGTTTTAATTAAAACTTGTTAGGAAATGAGATCAATGGGAAACCATCACACATCAGAAAAAGAAAATGTGGATCCAGACAAATTAAAGCCAATTTCTGATATGTGCACATCCTGCCTCTTTTAATGAAAATGTTATCACAGTAACAATTATAAATGGCATGCAGACTGTGGTTAGACGTACACAGTGTGCTTCCTCTTTATCCAGAAGTTACTCAGATACTGAGCAATCTGGCATTAGGCTCGATACAAAGAGGTATTTCTCTCCAAGACAGATGCCATTCCTGCCAGTTTGATTATATCAGTGAAAAAGACTAGAAATCAAGTTCCACTTTATTTTTAAATGTACCCTTTTAAAGTCAGTTAAACTATTTCTTTCCATTAAAATACAGTTATAAATAGGTTTGAAAGATTTTTCTCTATGCAAGCTATTAAAAATACCCTTCCCATGGGTCCAGCTGAGTTTCTGAAAGCCTGAACTGTTAGCCTAAAAAGAATTACAGCTATGTTTTTCCATGTATTTGTAACCTATGGGTGTATAGTGGAAAGAGAACCACCTGGAGGGAAAATGCATTGCGAAGCATGACTTTCAGCAATTGTAACCTGTGGTTTTTAAGTGTTGCTGAATGCATCTCTCTTGTTACTGCTGCTGAGGAAAACGACCCATTTTGGCTCTGTTAACAATGTACTGCACCAACACTGAAATGCACAGGAAAATCATACAGACCAGAAATGCAAGGCAAGCATATATGTAGACCTGTACGTAAGAGACACAAATAGTTGTTCTTATATCCCTATATCAACTCTAGGAAGCAGGAGTCATTTGTAAAAGCAGAAAGGGAGTTTGTACTCAGAAGAGCATTGCTACTGCTAGATTAAGGTTGGTGACTGCAAGCTCTGTGAGTAACTAGAAGCAAAAACTTTGTTAAACTAAACTGATAAAGAATGCGAGGTCAGTGTTCTCTTTATATTATAAAGAGCATAAGTTTTCCACATACTTGCCACTGTTGAAAACTCAGAGATGTAGGAACATTACTGATATAAGGAGTACCTGAAAGTGCGTGACAGCTTCTGTTACACTCCCTAACCTGTTACCATGAGTGTTGACAATCACTTGAAGCTACATGTGTGCCATAGTGGTGCTAGATGAGGCTCGGGAGAGACCAAGACAAGTAATTATGCAGCATGGAAGCAGTCAGCACTCCCAGAAGGTGCTAACTCTGAGCTGTAGTGACATGAGCACCAAACACCTAAGCGGCCCAAATTCTTTGGTGGTTGAGGGCCATGATAACAGTATAGATACCACCATAGCACTGAGTGGATCAGACGTCCTCAGCCAACAGTCAAGAGGAGTGTGCCTAGGCAAGATGAAGTGTAATGGTGAAATAATGAAAGGCACAGAAAAAAGGGTTCATTTAAACAAAACACACCTGAATTGAGCTGTTAAAGTACTGATAAGAACCACTGCTACTGTGTTTTTTATTTTTTGATTTCTTTTCCCCATGAATTACTGTAAAGCCCCATAATCACTTGGACTTTTTGGCTTTTACTGCCTCAGCTGTGATCTGCTGTGGTAATAGCTGCTGATGTCAGTTCTAGGCGTACTGCCTGAAGGTGGATGTCTTGAGTGCTCAAGGAATGCATTGTCTTTTGTTAAATCATGGCAAACCCAAGTGAAATTCTATAAAGTCTCTAGTAACTAATCCTGTGAATAGTGTCATAACAAATAGAGAAACTACGTGTCATTCATCCGTATGAAAACAAGAATTCATAGTGTCTGTCTCTGAAATATGTCAAGAGTTTACAAACAGGAAAGGAAAAAAAATTGGGCTGAAGCATAGAGGAGCTTTTCTTCCTTCTGAAGATAATCCTTTCTCCTTCTCCCACCCACGAGTCCATTTGTGATTTAATAATCTTTGAGGTTGTTTGTTAAAAGTGTGTTTTGTTATTTTCTCAAATTCCAGTCACTGAATTCACGATTTGTCTTGTGTGTTATGCTATGATTATAACATATCATCTCTTTTTTTCCTGGTCTGCATTATTCTTGCTCACTATATTCACCAAAACAAGGCTCTGTATGGTTTATTTGCTTGGAGGAGGGAGTTTTCTGCTCTGGTTTTACTGCATGTATTGCTGCTGAGCTCAGTCTAAACTGGTATTTTCTGTCTCATTCTTCACTCTCCAAATCTTAGAGCCCGCATGAACCATGTCAGAGTTCTGGTATTTGCCTATTGTTTCTGGAAATGAAATTGAAAAAGTGAAAAATAAAAAGCTTGGATTTCATTTAAATTTAGCTGTCTCCTAAGATGGAAGAGACAGAGCGTGGTGCAAATACATGAAACATCTTTGTGAAGTAGCAGAGTGTGCTGGAAGAGAACATAGAAATGTTTTTCTCTAACTCTCCATCTGCCTTCTAATAGAGCCCAGACAATTATTATTCTTTCTTTTACACTATCTTCTAGACCTTTTTCTGAACAAAATTTCATGTTGGCTTTGCCATTTGGTACCTGTTATTTAATTTTGTTTTATTTCAGTATTTGCTTCAGAACATTCTTCATGGTTTTTTGCTTTAATTTCTTTTTGGCTTCTCATTGTTTGGTCGGTTTCTTCTCTCATTCTGCAAAGCTGCTTTTGCCGAGGTATTTTATTCACTTCTTGGGGCAGGTTGCTGGATCTCTATTGAATTAACTGCCTTGCTGCTTTCCAGTTGGTTATTTTCTTTACATCTTCTTTTGTTTTCATGCAAACCTGTGTTCTCTTCCTTCACTTAGGCATTCCTTAGCATTTCTTGGCAGTCGTGCGCCTCCTCTGTTCCACTTGTTATGAAGGCATTTCTTGCTTCTTGTGTTTCTTGCAGCATATTGAGAGGAGGTCCTCCTAGGTGTCTTATCAACAGCTTCTGTCTGGGAAGAGCAGTATTCAATTCTGTCCTGCTTTTCCTGAGCAAGAAGTGTGGAGAAAACCCCAACTCCTAAATCATCAGCCAATAAAACTCCTTGATGAGCCAACAGAAAACATATTCTATATGGGAGTTATTGGCAGTTTCTTTCAAAAGTGAAATGCTTCTTTCTCATGTGAAAATTCAAGTGTAAAACTATGCTAACAGCATGATGAGATAAAATGATACAAGACTCCAGGTTTCTTTAGCTCCTGTTGCAGGTACAATTATATAATGCTGTTTTGGATTGGTTTTTTCAATGTTATATTGCTGTTCTGTCATTATTGATACTTGATACCAATATCTGTGTGTACAAATAAGATAAGATTTTGACTTGGTATTTTTAGGCCATGGGAATTAAGAGCTTATTTCTCCCTTCACAACTTACCGATATAGAGAAGTACAGCTCTTCACATTTGAAGAAGGTGGACTTTACTGATACCTAGTTTCTCATAGATTTTGGCATGTTTGAGGAGTGTAGTAAATGACTTTTTAACTGAGAATCACATTTGATATCCCCCCTCCCCAAATGTTAAAACATGGTAAACTTGCAAAATATGTTTATTTTACTTAAAGCCTGTCTTTATTTTTCTCCCCTTCAGACAGCCTGCTTTCGAGAAGAGAGAGATGTGTTAGTGAATGGGGATAACCAGTGGATCACAACGTTACATTATGCATTCCAGGATGAAAACTATTTAGTGAGTGTTGCTTTTATTTCTCTGTAGATGAAGTACAGATTCTTACTTGTTGTTTGAGACAGAAATATAGTTTGTTTATTTGTTAATTATGTGTTTTGCACCGTACAGACCAGGTGAGGTTTTGTGATTTTGTGCATAAGATTCTGAAGGGTGGAGAATGGTCATAAACCCTTAAAGTCTTGCTATAAATATCTCAGAAATGCATGTTTTGCATTTGTGGATAAACCTTGGCCTGTCTGTGTCTTACTTCAAAAATTTGTCACTCCAGTTTAATTTGGGTTCATAAAAATGAAAGTGCATTTAACTAAGATAACTTTTTTATTTGACTTTAACTTTTGTGTTTAACTTTGCACATCATTATTTTACAAGTAGAAATGGGGAGTATACCTGTTTTAAAACAACAGTCCATTTTATTTGGTCTTTGCTTTTTTTGAGGACATAAGTGCGGTTAAGGAGTCATAAAGTAACAAAAGCAACTTACAGCATGGAATAATTCCACTAAATGCTCATAAATAAGAGCTGGAAGATGTAAATGTAGATTAAAGTGTCTCTTAAATATCTTACTTAGTTTTCAAGTATATTAAGAGACTTGTAAAAATTAGCTAATATGAGGGAAAAAATGCCAGTTTTCCATTAAATATTTTCATCTTCATACATGTTTTTATTGTGATACAGTTTTGGTAGTGTTTATGCCTGGAAAAATAAACAACCACATAGATTTTGCTTATTTGGGTTTTATTCCCCAATGCTTTCAATTTTTATATCATTGGTTTTCTTAAAAGTCTGCTATGAAGTCGTAATCTTTTTTCTCCAGTATGTCCAATAAAATAAGTGCTCTACATGGAATTCTTGCAGCATGGCAGTGCTTTTTGCCATTATATTAATTCTATCAGCTCAGACACTTGGAGAGCCATGGATTTTGGTGGAGTTTATATAGAAACAGGGCTCTGCATCTGTGACTCTGTTGGCTTAAGTACCTGTCAGCCAGCTTCATGCGTTGTTAATGTGGACAGTAAAAATAAATTTGTCTTGTGTAGTTCTGATCTTACTATTAACACTGTTTCAAAGAAAATATTATATGTTCTGCAGCAGTCTGCTAGAATTTGTTATAATCTTGCCAGTTTCCTTATTTTCACTAAGCACAGAGCAGCTTCTGTTCTTTATCTTTGATGGTCTGTGCACAGGAGCTAGTTTTGCAGCCTGCTGGGAAATACATCAGTAATGCTGTTTTTCCATCATCTTAGTGTGACTGTATCACTAGTTCTGCATGTGCTTCCTGTTAAAATTAGATACTACAGAAGTGGCCTTTAAAAGCAAATCTGAGTACTTTAAACAGTAGGTATGGTTAAGCAGTGGATGTTGTTGACCTCGACTTCATTATTGCCTCTGGCACCTTCTGCCATAACACCCTCATAGACAAGCTGATACAGTATGTATTAAGTAAGGATCTGTGAGGTGGACTGAAAAGTGCCTGAACTGCTGGACCCCAGGGGATTGTGATCAGTGACACAGTATCCAGCCGGAAGAAAGTCAGTGGTGGATTACCCTCAGTACTGGGGCTGACATCTTCATTAATGACCTGAGCAGTGGGTTGGAGTGCATCCTCAGCAGGTTTGCACATGATAAAAACCAGGGATAAGTGGCTGGTAGGCCAGATGACTGTGCCATCGTGCAGATGGACCTTGACAGGCTGGAAAACTGGGCAGAGAGAAGTGCAATGTTCTGCATTTGGGGTGGAATAAAATAAACCCAGTACATTGTGGTGACCAGCCTGGCTGGAAAGCACCTTTGCTTGAGGTCTTGGTAGACAACAAGGTGACCATAAGCCGGCAATGCACCCTTGGAGCAAGAAAAGGCCAAGAGCCTTCTGATTCTAAAGGAAAAGTGTTGCCATCAGGTGCTTCCTCTCTGCTCAGCCCTGGTGCAGCTCCATCTGAACTAACATGTCCATTTCTGGGCTCTGCAGTGCGAAAGAGATGGAGCTACTACAGCAAGTCCAGTGCAAGCCCAGAAAGATGATTAAGGTACTGGAGCATCTTTTGTGTAAGGAAAGGCTTAGAGAGCTGTGATTCTTCAGCCCGAAGAAGTGAAGGGTTCTGGGGAGGTTGTCAGCAATGTGTATAAATGCCTAATGGAAGGGAGTGAACACCAAGGGAGCCGGATTCCTCTCAGTAGTGCCCAGGGACAGGACAGGAGACAACAAGCACAAACTTTGAAAAGCATGGAGTTTTGTCTGAACACAAGAAAGCACCGGAACGTTACCTGGAGGAGTTGTAGAGTCTCCTTCCTCAGGGATACTCAAATATCAACTGGACACAGTCTTCTTAGAATCATAGGGTCATAGAATAGTTAAGGTTCTGGTGTGTGAGGAGGAGCACCTTACACTAAACCATGTCTTTCAAGGCTCTGTCCAACCCAGCCTTGAACACTGCCAGGGATGGAGCACTCACAACTTCCTTTGGCAACCCATTCCAGTGCCTCACCACCCTAACAGTAAAGAACTTCCTTTTTATATCCAATCTAAACTCTCCCTGTTTCAGTTTTAACCTGTTACCCCTTGTCCTATCACTACAGTCCCTAATGAAGAGTCCCTCCCCAGCATCCCTGTAGCCCCCCTTCAGATACTGGAAGGCTGCTATGAGGTCTCCACGCAGCCTTCTCTACTCCAGGCTGAACAGACCCAACTTTCTCAGCCTGCCTTCACACGGGAGTTGCTCCAGTCCCTTGATCATCCTCCTTGTCCTTCTTTGGACTTGCTCTAAAATCTCCATGTCCTTCTTATACTGGGAGACATCAGAACTGTATGCAGTATTCCAAATGGGATTTCACAAGAGCAGAGTACAAGTGCAGAATTAACAGTGGATTTGGTATTAACCTTCCTAATTATATTTATCTCTTGTGCTCTGCTCTCATAGTATCTCATCTTTTAAACCTCCAATACTGTTGCTTTGTGTATTGGACAAGGTCTTGGTAGCAGGGGCTTTACAGGAGGGGCTTCTGTGAAAGCTTCCCCAATGCGCAATATAGTCAATGCTGGCTGCAAGATGAACCCACTACTGGCCAAGACCGAGCACATCAGTGATGGCGGTAGCACCTGTGGGAAAACATATGTAAGAAGAATTAGAAAACCTGATGCACAACAGCAGCCAAAGAGAATGAAAAGAC
The DNA here is from genome assembly GCA_039877255.1 of Loriculus beryllinus. NCBI lineage: Eukaryota > Metazoa > Chordata > Aves > Psittaciformes > Psittacidae > Loriculus > Loriculus beryllinus. The sequence continues at coordinate 22,435 of JBCJKH010062011.1, forward strand.
AATATATGAGAGAAGCAGCTCTGCAGACACCAGCATCAGAGCAGAAAGAAGGGTGGGTGTTCTCCAGGTGCCAGAGCTGAGATTCCTGCAGCCTGTGGAGAGGCAGGCTGTGCCCCTACAGTCCATGAAGATCCATGGTGGAGCAGATGTCCACCTGCATCCCATGGACGACCTCATGCTGAAGCCCATGGAGAGCTCCAGCAGGCTTCTGGCAGGACCTGCTAACCTATGGATAGAGGAGCCAATGCTGAAGCAGATTTGGTGGCAGAACTTGTGACAGTATGGGGAAACCATGCTGGAGCAGTCTGCTCCAGAAGGACTGCACCCTTTGGGAAGGACCCACACTGGAGCAGTTGGTGCAGACCTGAAGTCCATGGGAAGGCCTCATGCAGAAGAAGTTGATAGAAAACTGTTTCCTATGGGAGAGACCTCATGCTGGAGCA
>JBCJKH010062027.1:0-14861 GCA_039877255.1 Loriculus beryllinus
GGGCAGCCACAGCTTCTCTGGGCACCCTGTGCCAGCGCCTCAGCACCCTCACAGGGAAGAGCTTCTGCCTTAGATCTCACCTGAACTTGCCCTGTTTCAGTTTGAACCCATCACCCCTTGTCCTATCATCTTTCACTCTTCCCAATTACATATTTTTGAACAAACACTGAAAAGAGAAGACATACATCAAGAAATATAAAATACTAAACGCTCCCATTTCAGTAAGAGACACATCATTGCAACCACGGGGACAGTAGGACAAGATTGACCTGTTACCACTGTGATGCTGTCGGATATACCCTGTTTCTCCCACTACTGCTCTCTGTATCAGCTCCTGCAGTGCCAGAGGAGGAAGCTGGGCTGCGTGGCCTGCCCCGAAGCGATCTGCAGAACAGCTCTTGCATGTCAGAAGAGATGTGTTAGTTTAAGAGAAAAACCAACAGGAAAGAGCAAACAGAAAAGGCAAAGCACAGTAACAATTCATCTGTTAAGGGGAAGACACAAGAAGCATTGCAAGCAGGAATCATGGTTAAGGCAGACTTTTCCCTGCACTTTTTTCTGCTTGAAGCATCATTTAGCTTTGCAAAAATAAGTACCTTGCCTTTGATTGAGTTTGTCCTTCTATTTTTGGCCATGTTAAATCAGAACTAGCACCTGAAATTAGGGAGCCCTGCCAAAGGAAAAGCTTTCCATGAGCAGATGGGTAAGTCTGCCTTGCTCACAGTTAATAGTTGCACTTAGCATCATTCAAATTCCATCAAACTGTACCACCAAGTCATACAGTGCAAGTAAAACCGAGGACCCCCAGTTACTCACACATCCACACCATATACCAATAGACATTCCTGCAAGCTGGGATGATGCTTCACTATAAATGAAAGCAGTTTGACTGAAAATATCCATACTATATAATGCTAAGAGTCTGCAGCTGTTGGAAGCAAGAAAAACTGAGTAATTACATACTTTTTCACAACAGTCAAAATGCTAGACCAACCAACCTTCCTCTGGACTACACAGTAAGGGTGATTAAAATAAACCAAAACTGCAATGTGCACCAGTGGAATTCATAATCAAAACAAGTTTTAAAGCAATGATCTGTACAGAGATGCATTCACTTGTAATGGCCTGGGTGACTAAAGCCTTGATTTTGCGTCAAGACAGCTTTAGGGCTGGACTCTCTACCAGTTCAAGTTGCCACCTGCATGTCTTTCCGTTGAGATTAAACCTAAACTCTTCCTGAACTTCTCTTTGTGAAGGGAACATGTATGAAAAGCCACGTTTCCTTCACATGGCTCTTCTGACCAAGGTGCAGCCTGTGGCTCCTTCCATGCAGTCCTGCAGCAGACGTGACAACCTACTCCTGCTGTTGTATCCTGAGCAACCAGGACTGTAGAAACAGCCCTCTTACACAGCAGAGCAGTTACTAATAGCCTCTTCTAAGTGCTGAAATAAACCCAATGATTAGTAGTAGTGATTAACCCATTTTTAAACAGAAAAGTTGACTACTCAGTTAATCTTTATGTGCCTGCTTGTGTACAGAAGTGAAAGCTCTGGAAATCAAGACAGACTTTTGCCAACAACTGATGTGAAGAAAAAGTAAGAACAAGCAAACAAGTTTTTGGAAAAGTTTTATTGCATTTGTTTTCCATATGGAAGCATTGACAGATTGAAAAGATGCAGCATTCACATTACTTCCAAAATGAGACATCCATTCGGTTTCTCCTTCCCTGATTTCCCTCCCTTCCCTCATGGCTTTGAAGCAATCTAAACAAAAAAAATCCCATTTTATCTTAAACCAAGGAAAGCAAAGATTCCTTGGAAGTCATGGACACAGCTGAGTTGTATTTTTCCTTTGTTTGCAATTCATTTGATGAGCCCAACAGGAATCACGATCCAAAAATATAATAAAGCTCCTGCCTGAACACAAACTGTCAGTTGTAGTTAAGAATGGGTTAGTTCTACCTGGTTTTGAATGCCTTCTGTCCCTCCCACTTCTGTCACCACACAGCTCATAAGGGTATGCATGCTCCTTACCATAACTATTTCCCAATTTAAAATACTCACACATACATGTGTGTTTACACACCTACACATGTATGCACAAGTATGAGAAACGATTTACGAAGCTCTAAACCAGGGTAATGCTGAGAATATAGAATCCATCACCCCAGTACACCTACACATCCCATCAATATCAGTCTTTACAGTAATCTGGGCATTCAGGTCAGTTTTTCACGTTAACACTGTTTAGCAGGCATTGCTCTAACAAGTCATTACCAAGACAAACACACACACAAAAGATGATTCTGCTATTCTAAACACTTGAAAATTAGATTTCTTTCTTTCCTGCAAAGTGTAAGGCATTTAATAATCCAAAGAGTCTTCTAAATCTGCCACCATTATCCTAAGAGGGCAACAATTTCCTGCACACCAGGGAGGGAACAGACAAAACAATGCAGAAAGATGGAATCAGTTCTGTGCCTGGAAGGAAAAAGGAGGGTGGGGTGGGAATTGGTGTTGGCAACATGTAAGTACTGTATGTGATCACCAGGTCTACTGGCCCTCTTGCAGTGCTGCGTTCTTGTCTTGCACCTTTTGGTAAGTGAAGTGTCTGCTGCCCCAATCAAGTTCATTTATGAAAGAGCAATGTGCTCCTTCAGGAAGTCCAACGGTATCTGTGAAGGGCTGTTGGCACTCATATGTCTTCCAAAGAGCTCATCACAGTCAGGAGGACAGCATGAGAATCCACTCAGAAGAGGTGGGGCACAATAGAGAAAGAGGATCCCCTTCACATTAGTTATGCCATACAGAAAGAGAGAAACAAATGCCAGGAAAGTTAACAAAATTAAAATATTAAAAAAAAAAGAAAAAAAAAGAGAAAGAAAAGGGAGAGGGGGGGCAGGAATAAGAAAAGCAGCAGCACTTTCAGCCAGAGATCTCGAATTGATATTGTGAAATACAGGGCCTTTTTTTTTGACTCTGCAAGTATCAGCCATTGAATAGACATAAAAAAGTTTGTTTTGCTTTTTGTTTGAAACATTCATGGAAAATTTGTAGCAGTAGTGCTGTAATATGTTTCTATTTTAGTGGAAATGCTGGTCAGGAATTCCTCAGACCACATACTGGTACGGGTCTGCTTTTCCTTGGTCTGGTGTTGCGAATGGGCTAAGCCATGCTATAGAGAACGGATGGCCAAATACTGCTTTCATGTTCATCCATTTTGTTTTTTTAGCCCATCTTCTCTCTTCCTTTTTCAACTGTTCTATTCCCTGAAAACAGAAATATCACATTTTCAGTCAAGCACTCAGATTTTGGTAGTTCTGGATTTGGGGAAATGTCTACTCTCAGTTATCCCTTATCCAAAGGCTGGAGTAAGTAAAATAAGGCATCTATCCTGCCTTTCCTTTTCTTCTCATCATTTTATACTAAAAAAAAGTAAAACAGTAAGGGTAGAAAGTATTCCTCAGAAATAAAATTACATCCATCTTGTTCAGGCTTAGCTACTTCATAAACCTTTCAAGACTTGCCATCCAATTGCCCCTCATGTCAATTTAAAAGACCTCACCACCTAAACTCAACCAAAAAGGATGTGCTTTAATGGCTGAACATTGTGTGCTAACCAGATGGAAAAGTTTGAGAGGAAACCACTGTAAGCTTGCAGACAAAAAAAACACCAAACCCAAAGATAATCTCTGTAATGCTCCCAGATTCACCAAGCAAGTTCAGGAAGTGCCCATGGCTCAGTGTAGCTGAGTCTGCCTGGTGCCTCTTAATGTTTCATTAGAGCCACTGCTAAAACATGCATGGGCTGACAGCTGGGAGAAGAGGTTAAATAAGATACTGATTTGAGAGAAATCATTGGCATTGTTTAGTAAAGGTTAGAGGGAGAACAAAAAAAACCCATGAAGCAGCCAGCTGAAACATTCCCATGTCAATCATTAAGAAAATATAAGTTACCTGTATTGTGTCTAAAAACCATAAATGAGTTTGTCTTTCAGAGAAGCTATGCCTGGCTGCCACAGAAGCAGAATGAATGCAGTCACTGAAGAGCATTACTCTTCCACAGACAGCAGCACCAGGCAGATCACTCTGTTCCTTAACTGCAGATCTTCTGCAAGGTAAGCTTCTCCTGACCTATATGTCTCTCCCCTGCTACAGATTAATGCACTGTAACACATCTGTGTGTCTCAAATTACTGATTCTGGGACCTGTGCAGAACACAACATGGGTCATCTGCAAGTTGTGCTGATCCCTGGTAAATGTCACCTATAGAGAGAGCAGGAAAATATGTGGTTCTGGGTCCTTTCAAGCAGAAAGGAACCATCCCTGTGGGAAAGCATACATAAGATGGGGAAAATAAAGGTGAGGAAGGGCAAGACACAGCACTGGCTCTAAAATGTGAAATAAAATACTGCAAGAGACCACATCAAAAAGAATTTCACTTGGAAATATTCCTCTGCTTAAAACTGATTTGTTTGCCAGACACAGCTAGCTCAATGCTAGCAAATCAACAATAACACATTCCACAGAGCAAAACTGCTGGAATATACTGGAATCAAAAATGAAACCCCACAACCCAACAGGGGCAGACCATATTTCATTTTTATTTTAGAATGCGGTGGTGTTCCTGTAACATCTGTGAGTTCCAGAATTTGAGGGGAAGGTGAAAATCAAGGGACTTACTGTCCAGCTGTAGGAAGCAGCTTCTGAAAGTTCTCAAGAGGTTTCAAAGACTGAGAAATTCCAATGATGATTTCACAGGCAGCATTGCTAATTTACACACTTATTGATAAACTCAAGCTTGGCAGCACTGTGTTGTTCTGTATGACACTATACCTCTTCCTGAGGCTCTCCCCAGCAGAAAGAACAAGTCTTTCTTGTTCTGAAGTCTTCCTCTGAACACACAAAAGCTACAGTGTGAACATCAGCCTCTTGCAGAAGCCAAGCATTAAGAAAAGCACTGCAAAAAAGACTTGGGAGTGATGGGTTCCTGCAGTCTGTAATGCCAGTCACATCTCTCCACTGGCAGCAAAAATACCTATTCTAGCTTCAACTGGCCATGGGCAATTGAAGGGGAAAGAAAACTGAAGGAGGCAGGGGAGGAAGAGTTGTCACTCTTTTCAGACTACCATTTCTCTTCAACCACTGCAGGTGTCTGAGCATGCTTGGCAAAAGTTGGCAGTATCTACAAGAGTGGGAACATCCCCAGGAGTCATTTTTACGGAAGTGGGCAAATGCAGGGATATACAATGGACTGCAGTGCTGCTATATAACCTCTACTGTGCCATCTTAGGACTGGGAATGACAGCAGACCATACTCAGCAGGCTTTCATGAGCTTACTCCACTCCGTTCTTCACTCTGGTAAGTGCTTTCAACTGCTTAACATGGAAAGAAATGGTACTCTTCTGGACTAAAAGAAGTGTGTGTGCGTATATGTGTATATATATATATATATATATACACACACATACACATATATATATCTCCATCCCCCACCTACTTATTTTGGCTTTCCAGCACATAAAGCTGTAAATAGTGACACCAGGGAAAACACAGCTGAATTTCAGTCAATGCCAATGGAAAAGGATATAATTAAAGGAAAAAGGTTCTTGAATCCACAGGGACAAATATTACCTACAGAGTAATCCCAGCTATCAGTGCCTACCTTGTCAGAGGTACTGCCAACACAGCATCCCAGCCAGTATACAGGTGTACACTACTTTGCACAGCAGCCTTTACAGAGCACTATGCCAGAGCTATCCAGCACTATGCCAGCTCAGTTTATTACAGTGGATCTTTCCTCAAACGGTATACATACATTAACTCCTTGTGCAACAAAGTAGAATCATAAAATCATTCAGGTTGGAAAAGACCATTAAGATCATCAAGTCCAACCGTTCCTCAGCACTGCCAAGTCCACCACTAAACCATGTCACCGAGAGCCCCATCTACATATTTTAGCCCTTCACTGTTTCTACAAATGGTGAGAGATAGGGTAAAGGCGTGTGTGAGACACCCACCGTTTCATCAGTGCAGATGGAGTGTACTTGGGTCCCAAACATAACCGAGGTGAAGATGAGGAATAGGAGAGCCTCAAAACACAAGAGGATGAGAAGAATCACTGTAGTTGGTGGAGAGAAGGAACTGCATTCTGTGAAGACAAAGCAACCGAGTTGGAAGGGAAGAGGTCAGGTAATGCAGCAGCTGCAAAACACATGCTAAACCACGAGTTTTCCATACTCAAACTGTCATAATAAATGATATGACCACAGCTCTTAGAAAGGTGCATGGGGAAGCTCTGATATTCTTCACTGAAATCATCACTCCTGCAAGTTCAGAAAAAAACAAAACCAACAAAAACCAACCTTGCAACACTCCAAGAATGCAACTTTTCCCTTTAAGTGTTTGTCCCAGCACACTTGCCAGGACTCCAGCCTACTCCATTGCACATGTAGCTTTTCTCTTAAAAACCTTAATCTTCATGGATTTTCCACGGTGATAAAGTCCATTAAAAATTTCCAGCTGGTGGTCAGGACACAAGGGTAATTATTTCTGTTAGCACCAACATAAACCCAGAGCACGCTTCCTTTTGTAACTGCTCTGTTGTAGCCTAAAGAAGGGCATAGTATCGCAAAAATCTGAGAAGGTAGCTATAAAAGGGGAATAGAATAGAGGAAGGGGAAGGAATATGTTATGGGGTACAGTGTTGTGCTGAGTGTTCTAAATGTCAGAACATCTCTGAAATCCAAGAATGAGTATCACCAAACTCCCCTGTTTTTCTCATGTTAAGCTTTAACAGATACACCAGAATCAGGTGTATAACCAGCACAAATTCAAGGCAGCTGGAACAGAAAACCCATCTCTGTTCTGCCCCCTAAACTTGGACCAGGTGGGAAAGTACTTCCCTTAGATACAAGCTCTGGGAAAGCAGGCAAAGGAAATTATCCTTTGATGTATCCTTCTCCTATAGCCACTGTAGTCAAATCCAGATGTTCCCAGTGACAGCTGGCAGCTGTTTTACCAAGTTCTGAACTACAGAACCACCCTGTTGAATTCAGTTCCTATGTGTAAATGTACCCATCCTCACCAGTACGATAAACCAAAAGCAGTCATTAGATTGAATGACACAACTGAAATTCCAAGAAAAACAAAGCTAATGCTTTTCCAAAACAATCCACAAGCAGCACATACAGCTGCACATATATTGTTTGACAGCCTCCTGTTTGATGCAGGATTACCTAAACGATTTCCTACATCCATTTGTGTTTTTCAAAACACATCTTAACTGGCTTTGTGAGCATTTACTCGCTCACTGGGTTGAGATTTTTGTTTGTCTGTGCCATTTTTATTCAGTTGTTTGTGTTGTTTTGTTTGTTTTTTTTAATTCTCTATTTTCTTATGGAAAGGAACTGTTTGTTCTTACAAGCATGGATTTTGGATCTGAGTTAGCACGTTTTTCTGGCAGTCTTGTAAGAATGATTCACATTCCACTTGTAAAAAAGCAGACACATTCTTCTTATCTTGTGCTAGCATTCAGGAAATCAGTGCTGAGTTCATGACAAAGGTGATTATTGGACATTGTCTGGAACTGACACAGGTTGCCCAAAGAAGTGGGAAATGCCCCATCCCTGGCAGTGGCTTGGAGCAACCTGCTCTAGTGGAAGGTGTCCCTGCCCGTGGCAGGGGGCTGGAACTGGATGGTCTTAAGGTCCTTTCCAACCCAAACCATTCTATGATTCTATATACTATCTAGGTGTGTTTATATCTCACCTTCTTCCTAGGCAGTACTGGGCTTAAGCAGAAACAGGACTTTTCAGGACAGACACCCCAGCATGTCACAAAGAATTACGAAGTTCCAAGACTGATCATAAAACAAGTTGCACAGCAGAGCCCTCTTAGCATTCTTCTGAAACCAGCATAAAATGGGGTTGCCTTACAAGCAAACTACATTGTAAGGTCTTATTCATAGGCTAATCCGGTATTTTAATGAGGTGTTTTGCTAGTACTCACTTGTCCAGTCTTCTTCAAAGCAATACAAGAAGTGAAATCCCACCATGATTAGAGCATGCAGGGAAATCAGTGCTATATACATCTGTAAAATAAAGGATGTAATGTAGGCATCAGGTAAGTTTAAAGACTAAAATGTTAAATCTTCCAAACACTCTAAATAAAGCAAAAGTGAAAAGATTTAAAAAACCCCAAACCACCCCAAAACCCACCAAGCCCTCCCATCTCTCCTAAACAAACATCCTGAAGTTGGCCAAGACTATACAGACTAATTCTGCCTTTATTAACAGCCTTAAAACAGTGAACAGGAGGGAGACTGTTTAACTCCAAGCCAGTTGGACACAAACCCAGCTCCTGCACCCCAGCACAGCCTCCGCATAGGTAACTTGTCTTTATTTCTGCTGAGCACAGCATAGCTTTCAGAGAAACGCAACACTGATATCAAGGCATCATGCTGCCAGAGCTTACATCTTTATCCTTGAGAGCACTAGTTTCCCAGAGAAACAACAGCTAATCTGTTTTAACCACAAAATGCCACTTTAAGCACTCTATTTTCCAGCATGAGTTTCAGAATTTTGTACCTTTTTTTATTTTAATAAGTATTTGCCCCTGAGGCAGACACTGGCATGGAAAGTTTCTTTCAAGCTTTAATACTTTGCATTTAACCCTTTCTGGTTTAAATCAGGTCTTAGCTTTGTAACAAAAAGATTTAAACTATATTCAATGCTACATGTACACTACAATTCACCAAGACAGGGCTAAAAAGGTGACTCTCCTGAACCTACAGACTCTGACAAAGGCCAGCAGATATTAGATGTGAGAGAGATCTTGCTACAAGAAACTCCTGTGGAAGCAGTAAAAGGTGCTAGGACAGCATTTTATTTTACCTTGCAGATTGAACATGCTGCCATTCCTTAACCTCCTCAGGTCTCAAAAATAAACAAGAACAAAACCAACAACCTTTGTTTTGTTTCTCTCAACTACATGAAGTCTTTAATACAGCCTGCTTAAAAGTAGATGTCAGTTTTAGCAGAAATAGAAATCCTTCTGATAGGATTAAAACACCTAGCTCATTCCTCATGGTGAGAAAAAGCCTTGTTCAAGGGAAAGAAACAGGATTTGTTTTGTTCTGCAATTCATATCCTAACAAAGCACACCACAGAACAGTAAACCTTTCCATTTAACTGAAAATCTTCCCCTTGTACTTGGATATATAAGAACATTCCTCCTCAAACCTAGAGATGCCTCAAAGGATTTATTAATACAGCAGAGCATCACTGAAACCCAGACTTGTAATTTTCACACTACACCCACAAGGTATCTGCAGTTCACTTTGATGAAACAGATTTCAACCCCTCCAGAAATATGTAGTACTCAAGTCTGCACTCCTCTTTTTTTACTCATTATGCCACAGATATAGTACAAAAAGTCAAACAAGTCCTTGATTTTCAAATATGAAAATACATCACTTGCAAGTAAAAGGTGGATAATTCTTGTCAAGGAGACTGCAGACTTCCCACTCCTTGCTTAAGATGTGGCAACAGCTCTTATTGTACGATCCCACACAGGTACTCATACAACTACAACAGTTAGGAACCCTATGTATGGCCTGGGACCCTACCAGGCACAACACGTTTTAAAAGCAGAGCCCATGCCTCAAAGAGCTCAACGCTACAATAAGCTACTCACGTTCAAAATAGGTGTTGAACAACTATCAACACAAACCTCACAACACCCTGGTAAATATTTCCTGTGATGCCTTTTTCACCTTGTTGTGTATGTTCCTTAGTTACTGACACCAAAGTCTGCAGCAGTTCCCTGTAAGTCCAACCTTGGGGGAAGAAATCCAACCCTGGGAGCTGTTTCAGAGACTACACACAGCCTTTCAGCACTGCCCACTGGTCAACCATAAACACCACTGGCAAAATACTTACTGTAAACAGTACAAAGTACTTCTGGTTATTCTCTCCTACACAGTTATTGACCCACGGGCAGTGATGGTCCATTTTCCGAATACACCTCTTGCAAACACTGAAAGAATACAGTTCTTTATTTATAGCATATTTAATTCCAGGAATACAACATTTCACAGGGGTTTGGGGCACAGAGAGATTAAAGGAAAGAATGAGAGGTGAAATCTGAACTTTAATAAATGTACTAGTCATCACATTCATTTTTTTGCTTTGCTCACTTGACTATGTCTGTTCAAAATGAACCATACAATACCAAATCACCACACAAATGCCAAGTAAGACACCTTAACATAATATTCACATCAGTACTTCTGCCACAACATGCTTTCAACAATGTATTCAGGCAGAGGGAAGAAAAAATATCTGTGATTTAGTTTAGTTTTAACCTATTTGGTCTGTGAATAGGCCCACAGATTAAAACCAAAACAAAAACCAGAAAGACAGGACAAGCCATAATGAATAAAGATCTTTCTCAGGGTTGCTAATAACACACTAAGGTTTATTTACCAACATTAGCCCTTTGCAGGAACTTGCCAAAAAGAAAGTTAAATAAAGCATTAGGAAAGATTCTTGACATCAAGGTAAGCCACATACTAGCAGCAAACAGCTTTGGCAGCTAGTCAGGAAGCCAGGATCACAATATACATTTAAGGTAAAATGTGGTGTTAAAACTCTTGACAAAACCAGACTAATAACATCTAAATTCAAACTCTTGCCAGAATGCACATTGTGGCTCCAAGTCAAAGAATTCAAAGGTTATGACCCTGTGTGCACATCATCCCCTTGCTTGGTCAGTATCTGCTTTAACTCCTATAATAAAGGAAGTCTTTTTCTCTGCTGCTTTCTCATATGATAGAAGACAAAAGGCAGTCTCCTGATACCACATTGCACAAACAAGCACAGAAATCAAATATGAAAACACCACAAAACCCCAAACCAAACCAAGAAAGAAAACAGCCATTCCAGAACAATTCTGGCAGCATTCGGTCTCAACATTAAGCTCTGCTAGTGCTGGTTTGCTTATAACAAAAAAAATTTTGATCTTAATATAACCAATAAACTTAAACAGCCAAAAGCTTAGAGGGAGCCAGATAAAAACATAAACATGTTCTTATGAGTGCATATGAATAAATAATAAAAACCTCTGTCAGAACAGCCTTGCACTTGCTCTGTGAGGCAGGAGGGGGTAATCCCCAAGGATACAGCTATGCCTGACAAACAAATGAGTTGCTATAGCCCTGATCTTAGAAGAAAGGTTGGAGAGCCAGATCCCAGCCTCCCAGTGTAGGGCCAGATCAGGAGCCGCTTCTCCTCAGGCAGACTGGATACCCTATTACCTTCCAGCCCCAGGTGAGGTGGAAAACAAGAAAAGCCTGGTTTTGCTAGGATAAGAAGCTTGGAATTATTTTCAAGCTACATGGGGACTGAAATCAGCTGGCACAGTAAAAACAATTCATCTGTCAGATAATGTTATACTTATTATGACAAATATCAATTCCTGGTTTAAAAACACAAAAAGGAGGAAGGACAGAGCAGGTAGTATAAGGAAGGAAGAAGCAGAAGGAAGCAGGAGGATGCCTCCCTGTGGTCTAATTTACTGTGTGCAGATGTGCACACACTTCCCGTGGGTTCTGAACCATGGAAATACCCAAACAACCCTTTCAATTGCTCCTAGTTCCCCAGTGGGACAACCTGAAGCAGTGGAGCCAAAAAATAGACCTCCATGAAGGAAGTAGCTAAAGCTGAGAGGAGAGGTTTTATTCCACGTGCCCATACCAACAGCAGTTGGATGACAGGCAAAATATGAAAGTAAGTGGGGAAAAGGAGACACAGAAACAAAGACTGAAAACTATAAGCAGCAGGGATTGCACATACTCAAGACACTCTCCCCCATCACAATCAGCCAGCTTCCAAATGCTGTCAGGAATAGTTTGCTGGGCATGGGGGACTCAATACAGCACACAGATCAAAAATGACGCTGGCCCCTAAGGCATACAGCTAGCAGGATCTCTTGCTGATGTATACGCACAATTCTAATGTGTGAAAAAACAATAAATCCCCCTACTCCACAAAGAAAATATCTGATTCTCAACAGCACCAGTGCTGAGTGGATCAGTTTCACGAATCCTAATGTCTACAAAGTTTTCTTAAAACATATTAAAAAGGACCATGGAGATGAGGTTTTGTGTTCATGTTAGGCTGCAAGGCATCAGCAAGCCAGCATTTTAGATGCAAAGTTTCATTCATAATTGAACAAGTGGCAGAGGGGATTTTACAGCAGCATTAATAAATGATAGACATGATCGTATTGCTCCTGCTGAAGAACCAGCTCCTGATTTTGATTAAAAAATAACCACCACAAAAAACCCATTTGCAAACTAAAGCTCTGAAAATAAACATAAAAAATGCAAACAGCATTACATGTTTGTTCAGCTCAGCACCATGTATTTCCCTCCTCAGAAGACGCCTGCACAAACGAGCAGTAAGCCTAATAGGAGCTCTCTCAGCATGCATTGGTTTTAGAGGAGGCAAGGAAAGGACATCAGTGTAAACTCATTGACTGCTTACTGGAATGGAGGTTCACTTGCTTTAAAAGCAGAAGAGAATTTTAGGAAGTAGTTAATTCTTTTTGTTCACTGCCTTTGCTAATAAAACGATTACCAGCTATTCTCTTCAGGGAAGTTTATCCTACCAGAAAAAGAAGGGACATGCTATATCAGTAGTGACTAATCTATCACAAAGCACAAAGTAACAGTATTTAATAGAAATGCCTAAGTCAGAACTCTTAAGAGATACACAGTTACCTGAATTTAAACCTCACTCCTAAACAGAGTCTACAGTTAACCAGGTGAATAAAACAAACATAGAAAGGACACTGACCTTTGAGAGACATTATATTTTATGGGTTTCTATGCACTCTGGTATAGAATGTCTCTTTTTAAGTTATCTTTACATGTAAATGTATGGAATGTCAATTACATGTCTGGAGTCAAGGCAGCATTTGAGTGCTTCTCACTTTGCAAGAAGTGGCCCCAGGCTGCTCCAGATGAAAACTTGTCAGAGAAGGCCTGAGAATTTTTCCAGTGTCTGGCACTACAGGCAACAGAATCTGGATGCCAATTTCTCAATTCAACGACTCCAGTCTCAGACTCCAAAAACAAATAAGATCAAGGCCCACTGGATAATTCCTGAGGTCTTGATAAAAGAGCAGTCCTTAGAAAAGCCTTTACCTGCAATGATGTGCTCTGTCAGGTTTGATGCTACAACACTTTGGGCACTTGTAAACCACCTGTCCTGGCTTTAGCTGTAAACTCTCGATGAACTCCTTTGTGGCATTACCTTTGGGTACAGCACCCTGCAGAAAGAAAAGAAACAGAACAAACCAGAAGATTAACCTGTGGATGTCGTAAGTGCTATGAACAAAAGGATGACTTAAAACTATGGGAAGAGACGGAAAAGGAAGAATAAAAACTTTCCTAAGATCAACAGAGTTTCAAGAAGAGCAAGAACATTCAGAAAAGAAATTAAAATGAGGTCCTAGTTCATGAAACCACATACTTCAACATAGTTATGGTTTAAACATCAGTAAATCCTCACTTAAGCAATTAGTCGTTTGCAATCCTATAGTAACCGTAAAATATGTAAGTATCCTCATCCCTCTCTTCGCATCCATCAATAAATCCATCATACCAGTGCTTCGTATCACAAACTGGAAGTTGCAGGTATTTTATTCCAGTAGAAACAGCTACTTCTGAAGTATCATTGTGTACACTAAGAGCTCCTGGTAAACACCTTATTATGTATTTATAGCTATGTTTCCATGGGGTATTTGTTATTTAAATGAGGGTTTAACATTCAAGCAGTGAACATTAAGAATCCTCCCACCTGAATAAGACTAGCTAAAACATTCTCAAGCTGTGCAATTCCCACTTTAAAATGTGTGTCTTTAAAGACAGGTTATGTGTTGCTGTTGCTAGAGTCTGGCTTCAAGAGTTTCCAGAGTTTCTAGGACTGTATATTTGCTAAAGAAACAGCCCAATACTACACATGCACACCCCTAAAGCCACAAACCCCACCACCCCTGCCCTCAAACCCCCCCAAAAAAAACCCTGAAAGTCATGAAATGTGCTGTATGAGATCAGTGCTGGTACATTGGTACAAATGCACCTCTGTGGATGCAAGGCTTTTATACTGAAACAAAAGCAGGGATGTAATATTTTAACAGGTTTCTGATGTCTCTTTTTAACATATCTGTATGACCTAACAGCAACACCAGAAATAATACACAGCAATGAAAGAACTGCACATTAAACCTGTACCATAAGGCTTTCTTGAGCAGCCTCTGGGCTTTGCCACAGAAACCTCCCAACAGGCTTGGCCAATTTAAAAATTACCAAGACCCATTTCCACAAAATGCTACAACTCAGATGCTGTCTTTAGTACAGAACCACAGAATGAGCTAGGTGAGAAAAGGCCCTTCAGATTAAGTCCAACTGTTTTCTAGAACTGCCAAGGCCACCACTAACCCATGCCACTGAGGGCCTCGTCTACACAGGTCCCAAACACTTGAAGGGACAGTGACTCTAACTCTTCCCTGGGCAGCCTGTTCCAATGCTTGAGCACCCTTTGGGGTGGAACTGTTCCTCAGCTCCATCTAAACCTGCCCTGTCACAGCTTGAACTGCTTCCTCTTGTCCTGTTGCTTGTTACTTGGGACATCAGCCACTTCCTTTCTCCATCCTTCTATCAGGCAGCTGTACACAGCAAAGCTCAGAACCTTAGGAATGTTTTAGCAAGACACCACAGGAAGCAGCTTCTGAAAAGCATGCCACAGGCTATCAATTGTGAAGGGTTCAGGTGTTCACTTATTTATAATTAGAA
>JBCJKH010062035.1:0-31309 GCA_039877255.1 Loriculus beryllinus
TGCTGCGTCAATTAGAGAAGCTGCTGTCTCAGTGGTATGACCATTCCCTCTGCTGGTGGTTGTGCTTCTCCTGTCCATGATTTATAGATAGGTCTCTATTATCATCGTGTATTGGAAGTATGATCACAAGCTGTGACTCCTTGTTTTTATGGGGTTACATCTTTCTCTTTGAAACCAAACTTGCACACTTGCTGGTAGAGGTTAATTTGTTGTCCTGGTTGACCTGTGGTCAGTCCTGCTGCGTCAATTAGAGAAGCTGCTGTCTCAGTGGTATGACCATTCCCTCTGCTGGTGGTTGTGCTTCTCCTGTCCAGTAGTTTACGGGTTTGCATTGGTGCAAAGTCTGTCAGCTTCCCTTGAGTAGCCACTGACAGTGACTTTGAACTACCATGAAATGGAGCTGCTGAGGCTCCAGCACCTGCTGGCTGTATGGCTCGTGCAGAGCTGGGCAAGAGCTGGTCTGTTGGCACCTTGTGTCATACCTTTGAAGAAAATTACTTTGTCTACCTACAGTGCAGAGTGTGAAACTTTCAATTTGGAGCCTTCTTGCAGATGAAGGCATGCAGATTGTGAAAATAGATAAATACCTAATCCCAACTGAAGAGATATGGTGAAGGTAGGACTTCTAATGGCAGTTATTCCTGGCAGAAAGATGGTTTTCTGCACTTCAGTAGGCTCAGATACTTACTGTGAGAAATGATTGATAGGATCAGCTTCTTTGTGGTTACCAACAGCTATTCAGCCTACTAAGAATTTCAGAGAGAAAATGTGAACCTAAACCTGATGCGCTTTTTTTTCTTTCTGTTAGTGGGAGGTTCTGAATACTGTACTGTATATGGTACTGTATATAGTACAGTATAGACTTAAGTGTTCATCTGCCATTGTTTCTCAAAATCTCCACATTGTCCCTTTATGACAACCTTTCTGCACTCTTGTTCTGCTATGGCAGGGATACATAACAAAAGAGAAATGAAAATATTTATTCTTGAATCATGTAATTTAATCTCCTCCTGCCTGGCCAGTTGAACTGCACTGGAAAAATACCAGTGTGACTCGTGGCACCAAGTGCTGCTTATGACTTGTTCCTCTTAGAAGAATTAGAGGAGAAAGAAAATAGATTTCAGTATGGTTGCATACTTGATTTCATCTTAACTATGTTCAATAAAACACATACAAGTTATCATAAGGTGCCCTTCTTGTGTTTTCATGATACTTTGACAAATTACTTTTGTCAGCTGGCTTGAAATAGCTAGGATGGGAAATGTTTCAGCCAACCTGGCTTTGCCTCCGTATACTTCAGTTCACACCTTTTAGTCATATATAGGGGAAAAATAATTAGTGTGGGTGAGCACTGTTTCCTTCAGAGCTATTCCTGCAAAGCCATTGAGCAAGCTTCACTGACATTTTTTGATAACTTCTACTCTTCCCTGGCATGTATTCCTGACAATACCAAAGGACTCAATCCAGTGCAATGTAGCAATGACTTTGCAGGTGCATGTTACTTCAGGAACAATAGGAATGGCTCTGTTTGAGTCTATTTTAATTGACATGCCATATTCTGGTATGTGACAACTTTGGTGACTTCCCCATAGGTTGGAAAAGGAAGGCATTGACAGTAGAACTGACACCGTTCTAGAAACCTGGGAACTGTGAATTCAAATTGTATTAAGTAAATTGAATGGCTTGGGCTGGAAAACATCAAGGAGAGATTCATAGCGGTGAGAGAAGGAGATATCTCCTGTTTGTACTCTGAAGTTCAAGCATTTGAAAACTTAGCATGAGAAAATACTTAGTTTTCTGTGGAAACTTTCTAGCACAACAGGTAGAAGCTCAGAGTACTGTATGCTCTGTGGTTACTGTGTGGAGTTGAGAGACTGGAGATTAAATTCAACTTCATTCTTTACCTGATAATAAAATACTACTGTAGATCAAAGTCTCCTTATCCTAGGGACAGTATCGTAGGAAGAATAATGACCTTAAGGGAATAAAACTGAATTCTTGACTGATTCCTTACTTGACATTGTTGGTGGAAGCCCATGTTTCAGTGGTTGCTTTAAAGACATGTCAAAAATATGTGACTTACAGTCTGGAGATGATTTAAGCAAGAAAATCAAGTACTTTCCTGCAGCTCTGGTTCAGCTGGTGCTTCAGCTCCCAGATAAAGCCTGGGGGACTGGTCATAAGATGTGTTTTTGAACTGAGTTTATAACTGATCTGTTTTTGTTTCATTTGCCTCTTTCTAAACAGAAGCTTCATGTAATCTGTGAAAAAAAATTGGCTTTGACTTCATGGGCAGTGGCAGCAGAATTGACTATCATCTTCCTGAGAGGTGATGAACTCTCTTGTGTGTGTTTGCTATGCCTCAGTGACATAACTGTATCTTTCTCACTAGTCTGAAAAACAAATCCCAGAACCTGTCTTAGTAATGGAAATGATCTCACCACTGCCCTAAGTTATAATAATGTGATGTAGTAACAGCATACTTTCAAAAGAACTCTTTTGTTTCTTTTTTTGAAAAAAGGGCCAACAAAATCAACAAACCAAGAAAAAACACCTCAACCCACCCTAGTATTCAGACTTTCCTGAGGGCTTTCATCTACTGTTTACCTCAGAGAAATGATATGAATTTCCCGACTACCGATTTCCAGTAGCCTGTGTGTCAATGTCTGGAGCAGGGTTACTCAGCCCATGGTGCAGGAATGGGAGGTGATTTCTAAGACATATGAAAGTAGCCCACAAAGTGAGAGCGAACAAAGCACCAAAAACCTAGAAGAAATAATTTAATTAATTTATTTATTTATTCTTTAAGTAGGTTTTGAGAAAGTAAAAGTAGCTAATGATCATTTAAACCTTAGCTTAACTTTTTGGAAATGGAATATATTGTGGCAATACTGAGTGTGAGAATTGGTGGACTTCCCTTAGGAGTATCAATTAATTCTTAAGAATGAAAGTATTGTGTAGAATGAGATGATTACTGTAAGAAAGACCACAGTGTTGGTGAAGGGGAAAAATATCAGATGTATATTTATAGGTGATGGGGCCATCACTGTATAAATTTTATTCCTTTTTTTTTTTTTATGTTTATAATGAAATCCATGGGCTGTCACCAGTGGTAACTCTGAAGCTTGTGTTGGTCCTGTATCAGCTGGTGGGTGTGGTGGGGTGCACAGACACTGAAGGCTTTCTCTCAGTATGTTTTCCTTTCCTGGAAAGATCATTGCTGAGATGACACCTCCCGTCTCAGCTCATGCTTTTGCTGTGTGCTGGGGCTTCCCAGACTGTCAGCATGTGTAGTGAAGGAAGCTTTTGGGATCTGGATTGATAAATACAGACATTGTAGAAGTTGACGTGTGAGTTGTCCAAGTAATTCCTAGAGGAAAACCAGGAGCTTCCAGGATGAAGTTAGTGTGATACTTAAAGCAGATATCTAAGAGGTCACATAAAGTATGTGCTAGGAATACCTGTTTCTCAGCTAGCTAAGCACAGATGGTATGCATTTGAGGTTAAGTGAGGTGAATCCTACCTTGAGTGTCTGTGAGTGTGCTTCACACATCTCTTCCCAAGCACTACTTAAATTTTGATATGCAAGCTCCTCTCAAAAGGGTGTTACTGTTGGCAATGGTGCATCCTAGAACTAGCAAAGAATACGAAGCTTCTTTTTGTCTGCTGATAACAAAATTACTTTGACAGATGCTTATAGCCAGGATTACTAAGCTAAACATTGCTTATTATTTATTTTCACCGCTTTAGGATGCCAAAAGCGTGTTTTTCAAAATATAAAGCAGGCTGTTTGCAAACACAAATCATTGTTTCTACATTGTTGCAGCTTCCATCCTTAAATATTAATATTTAGGAAGGATATATAAAATCAAAGGTCAAAAGCTAAAAAATACAAGGTCAAAAGCTTCCATATAGACAAGTTCAGAGCTCTACATGGTTTGACTCAGTCACATTTGTGTTTTTTGTGGTTATCTGATAGTAAAACCACTGAACTGACTCATCTTTGATATTTGTCTAATATTTTCCTTTAAATGATCTCAGCATAAATCAGTAAAATTTTTATTCTCTTTTCTACAGTAAAACTTTTATTCTCTTTTCTACTGGTATTATCAGTCAGTTATAACAATGCTTATATATTTAGCCAGGATCTGTAGGAACGTGCACTTTTATAATAAATTACCGTTTCATGTTTATAATGATTATAAAGCTATATATTTGTATACACAGAGATTGTAAGATCATCTGTACAAATATGCATTTTATGTCATAAGTGACAGCTGCAGCCCCCAAGCGATTGCATTTCTGAAGACATGCGTGATGAACAACACTGATAAGTGGAATGCTGGGGTAGATGGAGATTATGGAGTAAGCAGCACAGTGAATGTACAGACTGTGTCATCCTGTCTAGTCCACTGCATTGACCAGAATATTAAATAGAAAAATCTGGGTTTTGGAAAGACTTGTGGATTAGGTGTGTGGTTTTGTTTTCTTTTTGAAGCACTTAATTTACTGGATGCTAAAAATAAATGCTCCGAAGTGCAGGATTCATTTTGGCCTATTCCAAACTTCTTTAGCACCAGTGGGAAAACAACACCTGTGGGCAGTTGTACCAAACATGAAGAAGCTTTCCCTGTTGTCTGAACCATTGCTTTGCATACTCCATCAGAACAATTGTGCCTTTGTACTCAGCATGGAAAAGTATAACTTTATGCAAAATCAGCAGCTGCTGCCTAATGTTGTAGTCTTGTTAAGGGAAAAAGAACCCACAGAGCTACAAATAATTTTTTTCTTTGGCTTATCTTTTATATGCCTTTGAGGATTATCTCTTGTAATTTAGGAACTAAACTAATGCAAGTATGAAGATGTTTGATATGCTAAAGCTGAAGGAAAACAGGTTTTGTTGCTTGTAAAACTTTTTTCACCAGTGAGTGCAAAGTAAGGAGGATCATATGAACCCAGTCTAGCTTCTAGTGCAAAATAAGAAGGAGCATATGAACCCAGTCTAGCTTCTCTCTCCAGTTCCATCTCTTTTTTTAAAATCACTGCTTTACATCACTGTCTATGATCAGCTATGATGTGTAAGTGTTTCTGATGAAAACTGATGGATGATGATGGAGCTAAGTAGAGCAGAGCAGACGACTGCTGGTGTGTGGAGGACGAAAGGAGTGTTCAACCTGTTTTCTGCATATTTCAGATGAATTTGTCCCTGAATTTTATGCATATTAGAGTAGAATATGTAGTTGACTGTGGGTGAGCCCTACTACTTGGTATTACATCGATGAAGGACCAGCAAAAGAATAAGCATCAGGTATGAGGGAGACTAAAATTAAAATGTCTGCTATGAAATGAATAATTTGGAAAGGTGAACTTTAGTCTCCCCTAAGAGTTACCTGGCCACATACAGACTGGCTATTTTGAATGAACTTCAGTTTTGAGCATAAATTGGATTAAACTCTCCCCAGAAGAATTTTAACAAAACTGATGCAATTCTCTGACAGCTTTTTGCCTTGACAAATTGACTTCTTTGGAACAAAAACTCTTGTTGAAAAGTTCTTGAACATCTCTACTGTGCATTCCTTTGTCCTTTAATATGTGGCAGTCATTTGCTTTCAGGACGGAGTGGACACATCTGCTGGCATTTTAATATACTGAGAAAGATTTTGAGTTCATGGGGAAGGTAGTAAATCTTCAGTGTCTTAATAAATAAATAAATTACAACTTACTTTGGTAAGAGATTAGTCATTGTTCATCTAAGTTTTGCTGAAATTTTTCTGGCTGACCAGTCCTTTCTGCCTCAGAACAGCATGAAAGTCCCCCTTACCTCCCTTATTTTGCAAAGCTGTTTTAACAAGGGAATATGTAAATATGGGGTTTCTTCTTGACTTTGATTTCTGTCCATTTGCTTCTTGAGTCATTGTTTGTGGCTCTTTATTGAATTAGATTGTATTGCATTCCAAGGCCACATTTAAGGTCTGGGTAGCTAGCAGTTATTGATTTTTGTTAGTTTTATGAGTTTTGATTGCTTTATGTAACCTCTGGTGTAGCTAATCTCTTACTACTGGTAGAATCAGATTACAGTAAGGTTTGTTATAGCTTCTTATTTATGATCAATTGAAAAAATTCCAATAATTTTATTAAATCAAAATGTTATTTTCTGTTTTAACCCATGTCCAAAGCCATAGTTGGTAATGTTAATAGTAGCATAGATCCTTCCCATTGTCCCCTCAGGGCTTGACTTGCATTGGTAACATTAGCACCGGAGAGAGTTCTCTAAAAATGAAGCGTCAGCATCACTCAATTCAAAGCTTTCTGACTAAACTGGCTGAGAGATTGCAAAAGAGCTCTTGCAGCAGTTTGACGTTTTTGCTGTTGCTACTCTGAACTTGGGCAAAACGGTGGAGCAGAAAATTCAAGTCCTTTCAACACTGCCACTATAGTCCTGTGAGGAGAGCAGGTACAGGCACTTGTTGGCTGGAGCACAGATGGCAGAGGTGACCAGGGAACTGAGAGCCTCAAAGAAGTAGTGAGGGTATGGTGAAGAAAGAGGAAGCTCAAGAAGGGGCAGAATAACGTGCCACTCCCTTGTGCAGTCTCAGAGTCGAAAGATAGACTGCTACTGGGAGAGGAGGGCTGTGGAGGAGCCGCAACAAAGTCTCACTTGAATTCTTAGACAAAATCAAAATCCCTGAGCAAAGGCTTTGGTGGTGTATGTTTGGCTTCAAACAAAAGCTGGTAACTCCAAAGCTTATTTGTAACTGCTCAAATTCTAGACTCAAGGTCTCTCTGGCTAGAGACTTGGCTGTGTGGGGTCAGGCAGGCTTTGCCCCAAGCTCTTTGACTTCGTGTGGAGGGTGGGAGTTAGATGAAGACCACTGGCATTGATGGACTTTCTATTGCAAAAGTGTCCAGCCACAGACTTCTTAAAACAGGACAGTTGGGCAATCCTGCTAGGTCTAGTATTTATTTATTAAATCAGCTGATTATAAAATTACTTGTAGATGAAAAATGCAAAGAATAATCTCATAGTGTAAGTTTACCACTTAGTCTCTCCCTTCAATAGTATAATGTATGGAGGGAGGATGCTTATAGTTGCCTTTGTGTCTGTGCTTGTGTGTAAACCATACATTTACATTACTCAAACTCCAGTTGGCAGTAGCCATAAAGTATTTCCATATAAATTTTACTCACGTAATTTAAAAGGCTGAAAAAATCTCAGTGTCAGGGGTTTGTTCATGACTACTTTTACTAGAAAGTCCTGACAAATTTCCTTGAGTCACTCTACTTTGTCATGCTTTATAATGTTATGACCGTATAGACCAAAGGAAGTGCAGCACAATTATCCTCTTTATTGCAGACAGTGACCAGAGCTCATATTTTGAGTAAATGGTTCAAAACCAGAACATGAAAGTTTTGATGGTGACTCATGCTGTACAGACATGATGAGTGTGAGATGGTGAAACACACCTTCTGTGTGCGGTCCTTTACCCATCCCTGCAGAGCCAGCAAGGCAGTAACTTGTATGTGGTGTCTGGTGTTACAGTTGGCACTGAAATATCAGGAACTTCAGAAGAAAAGAACAGCTTGAATAACTTGCTTTGGATCTGTTAAATTAAAAAAAGACCTTTAAAAGCTATTTAAAGAAAATGTAGCTGAAAGTTAGGCAAACATTTGTTTTATTGTAGACATGTGTTACCTGAACAGAAGCCAGCTGTTAATTTCACCAGCTCCTTGCTTTTTTTAGCTCTTATTGAAGTTATTCTTTTGTGTATAACCACAGCATAACTGTAATGCAGAAGGATTGTCATCTGCAGTTGAAGCCTGAGAACATTGGGCATCTCTGTATGCTTGTCTCTTCCCTTAGAAGTCAAACATCAATACTTACATTAAAATTTCTTCTAGTGTTTTCTCTAAAGTTTTTTTTTTTTTTTTTTTTTGCTATCCCTATTTCACAGCAGGGAAGCAATAACAGAAATGAAGGCATAGCTAAGTTCAAGATACGTAAGGAGCAAACTCTCATGATTTATTAAAATCTTTTAAAGGCATTAGCCCTGAGGTATTAGGAGTTGGATGACCTCCCTGTTGCCACCAAGGGAGAGTGAGGGGTTTGGACAGAGATCTTTGTAGTCTAAATCTAGTGCCCTTAGACATTCAGCAACAGTTCTTTACACAGTACTAATAAGGCTTCTCAAAGGGAGTTCCTGGAAGTTTTGATGTGCAACAGTTCTTGACCAGCACAATAGAGGAAGTAGAAAGTGTCACCAAAGGTCCAGGTAAGAATTAAATGCATTGGAGGTTTTTCTTCCATTCACTTAAGTATTAAAGGAATATACTTAACAAGCAACACTATCCAGTTAGGTGTTGCGCTGGAGAGGTATATGATTTAGTTTTAGAAGCTATTATTTAAGTGTTTGCATTTTTTTGCAATGCTTCTAAAGCTCCCACTGGTATTGGGCTTTTCTATTTCTGAGAACCTAGCTTGAACTCTCAAATGTGCTAGGTGCTTGGGGCACCTGCTATCTTTAAAGGTGAGGTTTTGTTCTCTACTGCCTTATGTTGGACTTCCAAAAGTAAGAATGTCTTTAAATGAATAACTGTCATACATATTTTTTTTGTGGAATAACTAAATTCTGAAACCCTAATATATGTAAATGCTGGATAGTTTTCAATTTTCCTTTTGCTTAATAGCAGAGTGCATATAACAAATAGCCTGCATTGATGATCTTTTTGAAATGGTTTCAATAATAGGTGGACTTGACTAGTGTACTGTGATTGTTTTGACAGGGAATATGTCCTAATAATTCTTCTTTTTCACGGAAATTCCACCAGATTTTTCACATTCTTCTTTGTGTTTTGGCTTTCTTGCTGGAAAAACAAGATAGCTGCTTCCCACATACTCTACAGGGAGTCAGACTCACACAGGGGGGATTTACTGATCATCTGCTTGAGGTTTTTTAACGAGTTTTGAGGCTCTGCTGTCTGAACTATCTGTTTTGTGGCTTCTATTTCTGTAGCAAAAGAAAGTGATCTTTGCCATTTTTAAAGGATACTCTTGGAGTCCCTCAGATGAACATTTTTTTTTTAATTGGTTTTAATATTCAAGGCTTTTTTTTTTTTTTTATTTTTTTCAGATTAAGTCCTTACTTTGAATTTATTCAGATTCACTTTTACAGAATCACTCAATCCCCTCATGCAAATCATCAGTGAAGACATTAAACAGCACTGGCCCTAACACTGAATGCTGAGGTGTATCACTAGTGACTGATAACCATCTAGACATGCTACCATTTACCATCACTCTTTGGGCTCTGCCATCCACCCAGTTTCCAACTCAGTGCAGAATACACCTATCCAGGCCATAAGCAGCCAATTTGTCCAGCTGGACACTGTGGGAGACTGTGTCACATGCTTTACTTAAGTCCAAATAGCCAGTGTTCACAGCCTTTCCCTCATCAACCAGGTGGGTCACCTTTTTGTAGCAGGTGATCAGGTTGATCAGGCAGGACCTGCTCTTCATGAACCTATGCTAACTGGGCCTGATCCCGAATGTTAATATTCCTCTTGGTAAAGTCATTCCTTCAAGAATGTAAGATAGAGATTTTTATTTATTTCTCTTCTTTTAGGCTAAATCCAGTTTAATGAAGTGTATTACAGGAGTACGTCTGACTTCCTCTGACTTGCCAGTCTTGCCTTCTGTAACAGGAGGTAACTCTAATGTGGAGTTCTCCGGGAGGTGGTGGACAGCTAGAGAACTAGCCTGATTGTTGGTTGTTGTTTTTTCTGTTTGTTTTGGGTTTTGTTTCTTAATTTGTTTGGGTTTTTTTTTGCCACTTTCATCTTCCTCACTTTTGGCCTCTGAAGTAGCCTCCAGCACTAGATAGGGTTGAAATTTATCTTGTTCCTGGCTTCTGCGATGTTTCCAGACCTTCAGCCCTGCTAGGGTATTTTATAGCACTCTCTCTTTACTGAAAGGAATCTTAGTTACTCTGTATCACCTGTAGTTTCAGTAATTGGTTACAGGCTAACAGGTCATCTTTCAAGAAGAGATTGGCAATCTTCCTCTACTACATCCTCTTTAGCAGGAAGTCAAATGTGGTTTCCCAATCTCAAAATCTCCTGTCTCTCTATTTATGTTGTACCAACTTCCTTGCCAAAGTTCACCCCATAATGTGCTTAGAATCCTTCCTGCCACCCATGTTCCCATAGCAAGGCATGGGAAGAACAATCACTGCACATCAGCAAAGCATATACTTTTTTATTTGTGATGAAAATGGAGCAATGGGAACTCTACACAGAGTAAGAGGTGAACCTTGTTTCTTGTGTGGAAAGACCTAAATTAAGAAATATCATTACAGTGATTTTCCAGGATGCTGGGTAAAATCATGTAGGAACAGATTATTTATTATTTCTGTTAAAACATCACAGGATCAATCTAACCAAATAAATTTCTGCTATCTGATATGATAAAACTGGATGGTGACATTCATACCAGAAGCCTGAGTCAATACTTAGCTTATCCTGTGCCCCTTATTCTTATCATATTAGATTAAGCATTAATGACTGTACCAGTGAGTCACACTATTTTTTTTTTTTTTAATTATCCAGGTCTTTTGATTTTTAAGAATTGGCCAGCTTCATATAAACAATTTCCTTATGATTTTTCCTCTTACAATATTGAAGACTTACCCTGGTGGTGATATTTACATCATATTGTGCTTTACTAATTTTGAGAGCTCTTCCCTTGGTGAGACTAACTGTGGAGTGAGCTCATACTCAGTATGGAATGGGAAAATCTCATTATTCTTCTTGTCCTTTTTCCTGGGCATATCCTGTAAAACTGAAGTATCTGCAGGAATTTACTGGATCAACACAAAGGATGAAAATGTTGCAGTAATAATCTCTGTGTGTGTGTAACTCTTTTTGGAATTGCTATGTTATTTATTGGTCTTTAGAGATGATAATCTCTTATCCATTTCAGTCTGTCATCTCAAGTAAAAATGAACCAAGATCACAGAATTGTCTTGATTTCAAACAGCAATTCACCTATCCACTAATAGGTTGTTACAGCTGATGTCTGAAACTGAAATGAAATGCTCTTCGGCTGGCATCTGTTACGCTGTTGATTAGAGCTGTATGGAAACCCAAGATATCAAGCTTAATGTACCACATCATGATCTACTTGCTCCCTGACCCTTTTCAGAGACTCTGGCTATATATCTTTAGCTTGCCGTTCGTGCATGTGTGTTTGTGATACAAGTGTTAATTACGTGATTGCATATTTGTCTGTCTGCGTGATCCTTGCCTCATTCAACATGGAGGACAATGGACAGTGCTTGGGGATTTATTACGTCTCTGTAGTCAGATGCTGTTATTTTGAAAGATCACAAATGTTTTTCCTGCAGATGTTGAAATAAATGAGGCAGGGGGTTATAAGAAAAGAGAGGATGATATCATGTCTCAGCCAGTTGACCAGTTGAGTGATGATCTGGAGAACTGGAACTCTGCCTTTGGGATGCTAGACAAATAACTTGAACCAGGCTTCACATCCTGGGTCTAACCCATTTTCTTATTTCTGCAGATAGAGCAGTATCCTCAGCTTGCTTTCCGCATCCTCTAAAAACAAGCATGGTAACTTGTTGGTAGTTGACTGTGCAGTTAGGGGAAATGGTATATTTTCTGGTTTATGACTTAGAAACTTCCTCTTCATTACAGTGCTTGGATAGTCCTCACTCTTCCCTTTTTTGATTGCCCTTTTCTTGGTTGCAACTTTTCAGCAGTTCCTCAAAAACTGGTACAGCAGGGCATGTTTACCTAGGTTCTCCAATGTCATGCTTTCAGTAGGACCCAAGGTAAAATAAACTTAAATAAACAAGCCAGATATGCGATATGTGTATAAACACAATGTTACTTTGCTCTGATCTGCCTATTTGTACTACTGATGAATTTACCGCATAAATGTGTAATAAAAAAATGTCTTTGCAATTATTAGTGTAGTAGGAGAAATACTGGTGCATTTTTGTGTTACAGATTTTTCCTCTAAGCTTGAAAAACTACTCACTTTTTATGATACAGATGGCTTGTTCCTGTTGCCCTGGCATTGAGCTGCCTTGAATGAAAACCATGAACTGAATGTATGTTAAAATCTTTCTTATTCAGACTTCCTTAGATTAAAAAAAAAATAAACCCCGGGGTAATTTCTAGCCTCAAGCTATTGTTAGAGCTGACAGGATTAAAGAAAGGATATTGTATTGTTCTAGTGATCATAACAAACAAAATTTTTATGGAAATGCCTGCATGCAGTTGCTTAAAAGTAAGGGTTTTGGAGTGACATAAACCATCATTGTTTAGGGCTTATTCTGCCTTTCAAAATTGAGGATAAGGAATTTTTTCTGTAAAACCAAGCCCCATATGGTGCTTTTTTATTTCTTACTGTGAGGCTTCTGCTCATGGTTCAGGTCTGACTGTGGTCAAACTGAATCTGAGAGCTATTTCTGTCCAACAGTCTCCATGGTTTAGTTAGTTGTGATTTTTTTTTTGTTTGTTTTGGGTTTTTTTACTTTCTGGTTTTTGTTTGTTTTGGGTATAAGGAATAACCTCTCTTAATATGTTTTGTAATATGTTTTACTTTGATGCTTGGAAAGAGTTCTGAAGTTTAAGGCCTCTGATTTCAGTAGAAATCTTCACAAAGTGTTGGGAAAGCAGTGGCCTAGGAAGAACCTGTTTAACTCCTGCCTGTTTAACTCTTGATGGGCTTGCAGTTTGCCCATCAAAGCCTCTTATGATTCCCTTGACAGCTGGGATGTCCAGTGAGGTTATGCACAGCTTCTGTTGAATTCCCTTCCCAGGTTTACAGAGGGCACCATTGCTGCCTGTTCGTAGTTAAATGGGCAGCTGCCAAATGAGCTCTCCCGTGCTGTTTCTGTGGATTAGATGCTGGAATTTGTTTTGTTATTTTCTTAGGTGCAGTTGGGCGTGACTTTTGGAATTTGCTCTTTGTGGAAAAAGCTTTCAAAGTGAACGTGATATGAAAAGCTATGTTAAAATGGCTAAACAGACCCTGACTACGGAGGGCTGCAGTTGTCTGGTGCAAGTTGCTAGCTATCGTGCTTATGCTGTCTAACTGGCTTTTTAGTTCTAAAATTCATGTCCGTTGGTGTGAGCACAGGACATAGCCTTGTACTTCACCTTGTACAGAAAGGAGGATAAAAAGAGGACCTTCGTCTTTGTCCTGACTGTGTGAGCACTTTAATACATGAGCAAAGCATGGGAACCAGGAATTCGTCACTTCTGTAAAAGGAGTAATTAACTAAACAGTGATTTTTCTTTTTTTTTTTTTTAATTTTTTTTTCCCCCACAAGGATTGTAATGCATGAAAGCATATACATTTGAATGCATGTAATAAATATAATTGCCCTATTCTTTTGTTTATCTGTAGAGCTGCTAAAAACACTTGTATACCTGGAATTCAAGACAATTGGTTCATGGTCTTACACCGAGGTAGAGGAAATAAGCACAAGAAATTTCTCTAGTTCAGGCAAGTGAGTATCTATACCTCTGTAGCTTACATGAAATTAAGTTTTGGTAAACAAATGAATTGTGGAACCTTCTTAATGTCAGAGAACTAATTTGTTACAATATATGTACAAAATATTTTGTTACAAAATATGGCTTAAAAAGAACATAAGAATTTTGATTTTTTTTTTTTTCCTTTATTTAACAGTTAAAGGATCTGTCATACTGAAGTCTGCTTTGACAAACTAGGAAGTTCTTCTGTGTAGGATTGAAATAGACATTTGACATTTCTGAATAAAAGTTAAAGCAAAAATGGCCGTCATAGATCCTTATCAACACATAGTGGTGAGTAGCTTTGAATCTTACCTGTATTCTGTCTTGTATATACTGTCTGGTATAATGTACCATATGAGAACTTGTTTGAAATATGCGTGCAGCATTAGAGTTATTAATTCCTTAGAGAAATTGTAAGCGAGGTTAGAGTATAATGGAAGCATGGTTAGAGAAAATTTCTTCAGGAATTTGATTGAAATTAGAAAGATTCCAGCTAGCTTTTTGAAAGCATGCCATGGCTTTGAGTATCATTGCTCATGTGTAAGTCAAAATGGAATACTGGCTCCTAGCACCCATTTTATGGATATGATGTTGTAGGATATTGTTCTAAAGGACATGCGTGTTCAAAGTGTTTCATCAAAGGTCCTGCAGTTGACTATTTCATACAAGTTTTCGCACACACTAATTTACTGATTGTCAACTTGAAATGTGATCTACAAAAGTAGCATCATGTGTCTTTCTCCCTTACAGTACAATGGGGTTTTTTTTTGTATAATTCTAGATACCAAATAACTATTTTTCTCTTTCATCAGCATGGATAAAGAAATAAGTTAGAAATTTTGGATACTTAAATTTTAAACTAGTGTGTAGCACTGATGTTGATTCAAAGAGAATCTTCAAAGTATAGCCTGAAATCTTTAAGTCGCAGTGGAATGACTTGTGCCACTCAACATCATACTGCTCCCAAAAGCTCCTGCTCCCCACTTCCTGCTTTATTCTGGTGCTCCTGCTGCATCCCTTGTACCACCTATCAAATGCATGTTATTGAGGTGAGCCAATTGACCTTGCTGAATTTGTGGAAAAAGTTGGCAAAGTTTCATTCTTTGCTGTCACAACTGGCTTGACGAACGAATACAACCATATGAGAACAATCTGTATAAGTAGAGAAGTAGGGTCAAGGAAAAGAGAAGTGGGGTGGAGCTAACTGCCCTTTGCATGGCAAGCCGGTGCAGTGGCTCGGCAGCTAGTTTAATGTTGGCTTCTGGCTGTAATATTCGCACATATCTCTGCCTGAGTGGCTTTCCGAAATAAACAGTGAAATTCAATTCCTACTCAAACTGAAATCTTGAAACAAGCTGGGTGTGTTCATATGAAGCACTTTTCCTAACAGTCACATAATCTCACATCAGGAAAAGTGATATGTACTCAAAGATAGTTACCATACATTTGTTGTAATGTTGACCTTTTACACTGCTAAAAATACAGTGTATACTTCCTTGAAATGATCCCTTATCAATTATGTGGTTTCTACTCCACACTGTCATATCCTTTTCATGAATTTGCAGCCAGCAGATGTCAAACTGTTGCTTTACTCACTCCATAGTTCTGTGAATGCTGCTGTAAAGACCAGTTTCAGGTTGATGTCTGTATTTAAGTGTTTCAACAGTACTCTTAACTTGCTCCTTTCTGCAGCAGTGCCCTCTCCTGGATGGAATGCTTCATTTGATCTGTACTACTATGGGTGCTCTGAGGCACTTAGTTATATTTCATTGAATCATTCACGTGAACAGTCTTTTTTGATACCAATATATATACAATAATGAACAAAATGGAACATATACATACAGTCCTCTGGCAATGTTGAACTCTTGCTGTGGGAACGTTGCTAATGCCAGAACACTGCTAGTGCATGAGTTGATCCTATAATTGCTTGAAAAGTGAATGGAAATTTCTGAGGTTTCTTCATTTGAAAATTGAAATTGCTTATGAAAGTCGTGGAGGAATAAAATATAGCATTTATAAAGTTACTGCTGGTACAAACAACTGACTGTATCAAAAATATTTTTAGATTCAGAGAATAACGAATTAAGATGTGTAATATGCCTTTAGTAACATTGATATGGGAGGTAAATGTTGTAGCAATGAGAAAAATCACTTGAAGACAAAATTTGTGTGTGCATGTATGAATGTTTGTCTTAATTGTCTTACCTTGTGAAAGACGACCATGGAATTCATGACAATTTCTTACTTAAGAAAGCAAGGCAGTTGTCAGCTCAAGTGTCCTTAATGTTAAGTCTAAACAGTAAATACATATTACACAATCTTATCTATACCAGACCTTCCTGACTGGTATTTTGTGTGCAAGTACGTCTCCTGATTGGGTTACATTTTGTGACTCAGCATTCTGGAGTATGAAAAATATTATATTAATGCATGCAAATCTCTTGCTTTCTCAGTAAGCACGGAAGCTTCATAGGTAAAACCTGATTGTGTTACAAGAGATCTTAGTGCATTGTTCTGTTTCCCAGTCCTGTTGTGGGGAAGGTGGTGGCATTTATGTACATACAAATAAAGTGAGATGTAAAAGAGAGGAAACCAGATAGTTAGGGAAATTCTACTGGGAGTTAAAAAAGCAGGCAAAGGTGGGAAAGGAGCAAATGAGGCAGAGGGAGGAGTAAAAAGAGATGAAGAGGTGTGGTACGAGAACAGGAGATACTGAACCATGGCTGTGCAGGATACTAGGAAATTGAACAAGTAGTAGATACTGTCCATAGGAGTTTCCATAATTCAGAAAATCCGTGTTCAGAGACGGTATATTTTTACTTTTTTCGTCCTCCTCAATATTTATGGAGAAAGAGGAATTGAAACACATATGGCAAGCTAGATGACTTTGGGTGTTAGGAGTTAGGTTTTTGATTAAATTGTGAGCTTCTGAAATTTTTAATCTGGCTTAGATTTTTAAAGGTATGCAGATGTTGCTCCACTCAGTGTTGCAACATTCAAGTGATTTATGTCCTATCATCTATTTTTCAGGATAATTGAGGAGTTGCCAATGTACAGATTTTTATCAAGGCTTAAAGTGAAGTCACTTTACAAAATGCAGCTTTGTCATTTAAACTAGCAAGGGCTTGATTTCTAAAGGTATTCATAGTCAGTACATTTCTTGAGGTATTTCCAGGGGGCATCTGACTTCTTTAAAACTCAGTCTTTCCAAAAATTAACAAACAAAAAAAGCTTTTGAAAGTTGCTAGCTGTTAATTTAGGCCTTGAGATACTTCCAGAAACTGGATCCTAAGTGGAAAATTGTCTTAATTTCTGATTGCACTTAAGTTAAATGAAAAATGTTTATTTTGTTGTAAGAAAAGATCTAGACTCTGAGCTCCCTGTATATCTCTGTGTACATAGGGTTTCTTTCTGTTGTTGTTGTTGTTTTACCAAGAGGGAGATCATTTATTTTACTAGTGGCAAATTTCTTCCAAGTATGTGATTATGGCCAAATATTAATATCTCTAATTATAAACCTCAATGTGTTATTTTAGGTGAGGCAGTGGGAAAGAAGATACTGTTTTTCTGTTTTGCCAGACCTCTGTGTGCTCTCATTCAGATCAGAGGATATGAAATCTTAAACTAGACTTAACTTTTTCAGCAAAACAACAGCTGGGATGATGGGGTTTGCTGCTTAAGTGAATGAAAAGTAGTTCTCACCATAGCATTAGCAAAACTGTTATTGACCTGTAATAGAAGGTAGTGATGGTAGGCATTTTTATTAGTCATATGAGTTTCCTAAGTAGGACTAGGAGATGCAAGAAATGCTTTTTTTCAGTGAGCATCTTTGTAGTATTCCCATTTTATAGTCAGGACTGTAAAATGGGGATACTACACCAGAATTGCATGAGTTCCACCTAAGAGCTAAGAAGTAAATCCAGCACGCCCATGTCCCATACTTGTAACTTAATTGTAGCTCTATCCTCCTTGTTGCTAAATGTTCAGTGATCTCTGATTTGTGGCCTCTAGAGAGGACAGGTTCTTTCTTAACAGCAAAGAATGAGGAGGGTGGTGTGTTAGTACTTTGGGCTATTTCTTTTAATTATAAGGTTGTATATGACAAAGAAACTACATCAGTCTGTATGAACAAACTGAGGGCAGTGCTGCATTGTGAAACTGGCACTTCAGCGATTTGACATGCTTGCGCAGGTGGTGCACACTGATAAAACAGCTTTGAGCACTTTCAAGAAGCGTCTGGGTTACCAGCTGTACTGTGGTTGATGAACCACTTGCTGTGCAATGACGATTTCAGTATACCACTTGTAATAGTTTCATTGCCACAGTTTCCCCTCTGCCTGCTTACTCGTTCTTTGAACCAGACAACTCCTACAGCCTACAGGGGAAGAGGAGATGAAAATTTACTGCTGGACAGACTATCATGAAATGAGCCTCCAGCAGTCATCACAGCATGTGGGTGATTACAGCCATAATGAAGATGCAACAATACAGTGTCTGGGTTAGCCAGTGCCCATGGTGAAGTCATACCCTCAGTATCACTGTGGGCATTTTCTCCTAGTTATTTTTTGCCATGGTGATGAGGCTGTGCCTTTGAAGACCTCTACATGACAAACTTTTTTTTTTTCTTTTTTAACTTGTATTAGAGATGTTGAATTTGGTTCTTGTCTTTGGGTGTAGACATGTTGTAGATGTGAAATAATGGGGCTTGGCTGCAACAACCAGTTCTGAAATTGCTATGAGAACCACCTGAACCACCTGGAGGCCCTTATAATGTCTAGCAGTTGCAGCAGCAGTAGCTTAAGTGGAGGCATGTGCCACTGTTCAAAACAAAGACGTATATGGGTTGAACTAGGTAGACTGTATTACCCCTGGTGGTCCCTTCCAACCTCAGCCGTTCTTTGACACTCTTTGTAGAAGCACAGCTCAGGTGTGAGGTGGCCCCTCTGGGTGCCTGAGTTTCTGTTGCAGAAGACCAAGCTGGTCACACTCCAGGTTGAACCAGCTTGTGAGTCAACATCTGGGCACTGTGGGCAGTTGGACAGCTTGAGTGTTGTAGGACTGGCTTGAAGATAGCAGTGTAGATGTAAGTGCTGAGAGGCAATTGTGCGAGACCTGATCCTTGTTCAATA
This sequence comes from Loriculus beryllinus, assembly GCA_039877255.1. Lineage (NCBI taxonomy): Eukaryota > Metazoa > Chordata > Aves > Psittaciformes > Psittacidae > Loriculus > Loriculus beryllinus. Next base: position 18,696 of record JBCJKH010062035.1, read on the forward strand.
ACATAAAACTTACCCACAACCTCTGTACTGTGTCCCAGTAAAGGCCAATGTTGTCTCATCTCTCTTGCAATATGCCGTTCTGGTAGTGGTATTCAGTAGATGGGTCCAACTTATGGCTATGTAGGTAAAGTGAAAAAGATGTGAGTTACTGATCTCTTCGTTAAAGTTTTAACATGTATTTCTTAATTTCATGTCTTTTTTACTACTCTAGTTCATTCAGGTCAGATCTGGAGTTAGAAAGGCAGCTTCTGCTGTGTGCTTAGGCTTTGCAGGAAACAGGAAGCTCTAGAAGTTTCTTGAAATTTGCTTGTGAGTGTTTTAACAGCCTAATTTTTCACCTTGCCTCCATTGTCTTAAGGATACTTGCAGTTTGAATACTGGTGTGTACAGGAAGGTATATTCTGTGCATTACTAACTATATCCCTTGTGTGTACAGAAAGATATATTCTGTGCATTACTAACTATATCCCTTGTGTGTGCAGTATGCGTATATCTTTTCCAGAACATATACTTTGAAATAATTGCACCCATTCTTTATACTGGGGGAAGGTAATTACAAAACCAAGCACACTGTAAAAAAAGCCCCCTTTTAATTTTTTTTTTCTTACTATACCACATTGTCCCTGACTGACTAAATGCCTTAAAGCAGGCTCTGTAGAGAGGAGGAGTGTTATTCATTAAGATTAGTAGGTGTGGCTGCAGGAAAAACAAGCACTGACCTTTCAGTAAAGCTACAGGGTGCAGTTCAGCTTTAAGATGCTCTATCCAGTATGAGTTTCACTTACGTTTTGACTGGGTGATTTCTCTCCGAGTTTTTGGACAAAACGAAACCTATTTTGATAGGTTGTTTTTTGTTCTGAAGCTTAACCTTTTCTAACTCTCTGACTTCCAGGTAGAACACCAGTATTCACACGTATTCACTGTGACAGTAAGGAAAGCCACAAATGTCACAAAAGGAGCGATTGGTGACATGCGTGAGTATTTCTATTTTGTCTCTTTCTTCTTAGCAGACTGTTGCTGTAAGCAGGGGGAGATGAGACATCAAGCTTGTCATGCATTAAATGATTGTTAGTGGGTTGGTGTTTTTTTTTTCTTGCTTGTGAAAGCTAGGGCAATGTACCCAGTTCATTGCTCACTCACTCTAACTCAGAAAGCAGATTTGCCACTCCTTCTTTCCATTGATCCAAAAAGCTGAGCGAGTTGTAAACAATTTGCCTACAAGCAAGCAACACCTACATTTAGTCTTTTGGCTCAGTTGGAAGTGCTATTTTAACTATAGTGAAACTGGCAATTGCTGTATCTTCAAAAGACTGTGGTTTGGTGGTGGGAACACAAAAGAGAAAAAAAAGCCGAGAGCTCTGCTGAGTCAATGCAGAGTAAGAACTAAAAAGAAAAGTCCCAAATGCATAAGAGTAAGCAGATCTCATGGTAATGAGCTGTGTGAGACACCAGCTGAATCTGTAAAGAGAATATTCCTGCTTCCTAGATTATGACTGTTTTGATGTCAGGTTATCTCTCCCTTTTGCTGGTGCTTTATGCAAAGTGTTGCATAGCCCAAAATATGCAGGCTAGTGTTGGGGAGGTCAATGTGGTGCTACACTCCTGATCTCTCCTCAGGCTTGTTTGATGTGCAAGTGTTTCTCTCCCAGCATGTTCCTGGTAACTGCTTTTAGGTCAAGCTACAGCAACTTCTCTGACACACAGCTTTGCTTCAGTGGGTTAACAGTTTTGTTTTGGGTTGGTTTTTTTTTTTTGGTTTGGTGTTTTTTTTTTTTTCCATAGTTAGTGTCTACTGTTGATATTAAACTGGAGGGGGGAAGGAGGAGGGAAAGCAGGAGGGACAGTTGGAAGGGGAATATTGAAAAACCAAAAGTATATGGAGAGGGGAGCCCTGGCAGGAGGGGAGAAGGAAGCATCTACTGTAGGGTGAAGGAAAGGAGCACACAGACAAGATGCATGGGATGCTATTCTGGTGGTCTCTGAGAGGGTCTTTATGTAAGATGATCTCAGGAAAAGGTCTGTGAAGAATAGAATAAAGGCCCCACAGGTGTGCATGTGTAAGAAGATGGGTTAAATGGAAAAACACAGGTTCTCAGACACAGAGGTCTCTATCATGAGACAGTGTGGGGAACATGGGAAGGAGAAATAAAGGGGGTGACATGGTATGATATTAAAGGGAGTATGGAAAGGCTGAAGCAAGCTAGAAGACCATGGCTTTACTCCCAGCCTCACAGGAAAAGTATGGTCCAGTGTAAATCCCAAATATTATCTATCAATACAATTGGATATTTTTTCCAGACAAAATTCTTGCCTTACCAAATCATCAAAACCAAAAAAAGCTACTCAGGAAGAACTTGTTATTTTGATAAAATCTGACAGAACTATGCTCAAGGGCCACTTAAACCTGCTTAGTTTCCTGTCTGAGGCAGCTAAAAGTGCTCCATAGCCTGAGGCACCTGCAGCCTGGGGCTTCTCTGAATGAGTTTCTAAGTTTCTGGGGCTTGTTCTTGAAGTACTGGCAAATCCCCTGAATTAAAAAACCAAAACTATAACATTGCTTCTGGTTTTGTTTGGGGAAAATGAAAAATGTGTATACACATAGGAAATAAGAAGTCTAATGGAGCCTGGCGTCTATTTGATAAAATCAGTAATCATGTTAATTCATACTAATTAAAGATGTATAAAGCTGTGAGGGTCTTTACAGTTGATGGTGCCAGCTAATTTTTTTTTTTATTTTTTTGTTTGCTATGCCGAAACTGTAACCTGTTAAAGGAATTTCTGATTTTTACATTAGATTTTTGACCTTAATGATAGGATTCACTACCAGGGAGGGTGACTGTAATACATAATTAGGTGCCTTAGGCAGGGTGGGTACCTGAGTGTTGCTCTCCCATGATGGAAACCACCAAGCTATTGACTCTTCTGATGAGTTTCTCCTAATTTATTCTGTTGTTATTGCTTGTTTGTGTAGACAGTGACTGCTCTGTGGGCAAGAGAGATAATTTTACATCGTGGTGATGATGGAGGTCCTGGGGAACATGAGAGATTTTGTATAATGTTTTGCTTTTCATTTTTCCATATCAATCTTTCCAGCACTTTCTGGAATAGCTGTGAAAGACCCGAGTAAATCTAAGTACTAAATATGTGGAAATGGTTATTATTTCGCTGTTTGTGTGTGGCATTTTGCATTTTAAGTATTTCAGATCTACCTCTGCTCAAGGAGTTTTAGATTAGAGATCTAGTATGCATGGTGCCCCAACTCTAGGTGAGCATAGGGGGCCTAAATGGCATAGTTATCCACACCTCTGTCTCCTCAAGCCTAGGCTTGGGACATCTGCAGTATTTTCGGTACGTTTTTCAAGGTTTTTTGAGCTCTTCATTAATGGAGAATATAAATGGCTACATCATCCTTAAAACTAGGTAATAGATACCCACTACACTGTAACTTCTACAGTAAATACACAGTAAACTTCCATAGGCAGTGTTTTTCCTCAAGTGACAGACAGTTTACACAGAACACTGCTGATTCAAGACATATTTTTAGGCCTTGCTGATCTGGATGGCTGGAACAATAGAGAAAGCTGGAGCCAGGATGGTTTCCCACCTTCCCTTTTTATTATATTTGGCTGAGATTTCCCATTGTCTCTGTAAGCTTTAAAATTTTTCTAAAGTGATCTGACAAAGACAAGTGATCAAATCTGAATCTGGGTCATTCCAGGATCTGAGTCGCTAAGCTACAGTAGCTGCTTTTGTTTCTCTCTGATAAAACACATCAGAATAAACTAAAATAGCAATAATTGCATCACAGAAAGTTTCCCTGCAAGTGTTTTTCATATATGAAGGAAGTTAGGTACTTACACCACTTTCTCATTCTGTAAATGTGGGGATTGATAAATGAGAATTACTGTAAGAATGCATGATCCAGGATGTTTAGTGGGGAAGGGAAAGGGGAATTTTTGAGAGCAGACTCCCTCTTTCTCAGTAGTTCATTCAAATCTCTTCTTATTTCAAGTATCTGCCCAATTACTGTTGCCTTTGCGTAGGAGTACTTCCTTTACTGATTTCACTTGTTTTAATTTTATGCTGTCCCTTTCAAGGTGACTCTTATACTCTACATACTCTCCTAACAGTAAGTTCTTTTACAGACTGGAAGATTTGAGATGAGGAATTGCAGCAGTGTGGTGGGTTGACCTTGGCTGGCTGCCAGGCACCCACCAAGCTGCTCTTTATCACTTCCCCTCCATCAGCAGGAGTGGGGGGGAAAAACATGAGAAGATCCCATGAGTCAAGATGATGACAGGGAGATCACTTTACACTTCACCATCACAGGCAAAACAGACTCAACTTGAGGAAATTAGTTTATTACCAACTAATTGTAGCAGAGTAGAATAGTTGAACTAAACCCACCTTCCCCACTACACCTCCCTTCTTCCCAGACTCAGTTTCACTCCTGACTTGTGTCCTTCCCCAGGTGATGCAGGAGCATAGGGAGTGAGGGTTGAAGTAATTTCTTAACATGTCTCTGCTACTCCTTCCTCACACTTTTTCCCTGCTCCAGCATGTGATGTCTCCCACAGGAGAACGTCCTTCATGACCTTCTCCAGCATGAGTCCTTCCCATGGGCTGTTGTCCCTCAAGAGCTGCTCCAGCGTGGCGCCTTTCTATGGGTTACAGTCTTTCAGGACCAGACAGCTCCAGCATGGGTCCCCATGTGCCAGAGTTCCTCCAGAAAATCTGATCCTGTGCGATCTCCTTTCCATTGGTTGCAGCTCCTAAGGAGAATTTGCTGCTGCATGGACTCTACACAGGCTGTGATTTCCCTCAGACCTCATCTAACTGCTCTCATGTGGGATCTTCCACAGGCTTCAGTGTGAATCTCTACTCCACCCATGGTCCTCCATGTGCTTACAGGGAGACAAGCTGTGTCATTATGGGGGAATTTCTGTGCTGGCACTTGGAGCATATCTTCTCCCTCCTTCTTTACTGACTTGTTATCTGCAAAGTTGCTTCTTTCATGTTTTCTACTTTTTCTCACATCTGTTGTGATGTGTGGCTTTTTTGATTTTTTTTTTTTTTTTTTTAATGCTTTCTTAAATACAGTATCACAGAGGTACCAGCAGTGCTGCTGCTGTGCTCAGCCTTCGCTAGCAGTTGGTCTGTCTTGGAGACAGCTAAAACTGACTTGATATGACATGGGGGCAGCTTCTGGCATCTTCTCACAGCAGCCACACTTGCAGCCCTGCTGCTGCTGCTGCAAACCTGCCAAATAAACGCAGTACAAGATGGAATATCTCAAAATTTGTATAATTTTGGTAGGATTTAATTATCTAATTGCTTAGCTTTCCCATGATTGCAGGAGTCAATAGACCTTTTAAAATCACTTCTCTGACTGGAGGTTTTGGAAAAGAACTTGCTTCCAATCCAGTGAGTTCTTACATAGTGGGTGTTTAGTTTTGGATCTACTCCAGACACCATGCCATACTATAGAGCCTTTCCTTAGTTGCATGTCAGTATAAGAACATATAGAAAAAGACCAGAATCCCAAACTGCAACATTCTGGAAGAGAAAGACTTGCAGATTGTGGTTTGGTTTGTATTTTTGTTTTGGTTTTTTTTTTCCCTGAAGCATCTCTTTCTCTGCATTTTGAGGGGGCTTGGTGGAAAACCAGGCCAAAGGAAGCATCATAAAATTTGTCATAGATCTTTAAAGATCTATTTTTCTCCTGTTATGCTGGCTTTCAAAGCAATTACTGACATCTACAAAGGAAACCAGTTGTATGACTCTGCTCTTAGTGATTGCTAATCTTGTTTAATCCTGCTTTGGACTTGCAGCTTTCATTTGCTTCATCTACTTTTGATGCTATAGTAATAAACAGTCTAATTCTGGGCACTTTAAGGAAACAAGTATTTTTTTAAAAAGAAAAATTTTTAAACTTTGGATAGCTAATGGCACTAGTACTCAGCTGCTATCCTAGTTTCTTTCCACCCAGTTGGAATTAAGGATGCGTTTCCTTAGTTAGGCTGCTCAGGTAAACAAGTTACAGTACTGGGAGCAGTCCAGTCAAGAAAGCTCAACCCAGATTGCAAAACTTGCTAACAGAGATTGAAAACAGCTCCTGTAGGTGGCTTTTGGCACAATTAGCCCTTACTGCTGCAACCAGCAATAGATGTCCCCTCCAAAGTCAAAGAAGACATCCTTCTGCTGGGACAGTGTTGCTGACATGCTTCCTGTTTGCCTTCTGCCTTCTTCAAAGGAAACTAGGAATTGTGGCATTGCATAGGACAGGTATGCACGTTTCCCTGCCTGCAGCACCAGTTTGGTCCTGGCTGTAGGATCTGCTTTAGCATTGTGGAGCAAGAGAGGAGGTGATGTCCAGAGCAGTTCCAGTCTCTCTCCATTGGCCTTTGCCCTGGAGTTGTGTTCATCATGAGCCATAGGTCCTAATGCTGGTGCTGGCTTATTTTAAAGCATATTCACGGTAGTCTAAGTGCAGTTTTAGGCATACATATGAGGTAGCTGAAAGGGAAGGAATTGGAGATTTGCCTGTTTTTATTAGAGCAGGGACATGAGTTTGTATTACAGCAGCTCATTCAGGATTAATTCAGCTGTTCTCTGTATCACAGCTGGCTGGTCTTGTACCCTGACTTAGCTACAGTACACCTGAACGGAACTGAACTGTTGATATGTTATCAGATAATGCTCTTCCTGCAAGGCGATGGAGGAAAGCAAGCCACACTCCTCCCCTTTGCCAGCTTAGCAGGCTGGAAAAAGTAGGTGAGAGGTGGCCAATCTTTCAAGTCCTGCAGGCTGCACATGCAGATCTTCGTGTGGCCAGGAGCTGTAAGATGTAGTGTATGCTTTACAGAGAAATGTTTCCGTTTGGATGCATGCTGCTCCAGTCTGTGCTAGGGTGGTCTGGATGGGCATCAGAGTCTCACGGTGACCAAGCTCTGTGGGCCTCAGCAACCCATTTTGATTTGACTCTTCCTGACAGCCCTTGTACCAGCCCTGCTGTTGGTCATGTCCTATAGTGGTCCATCACCAAACATAGCAGCTCGCTGTGGCTGTAGAGCCATAGGCTTGTAATGAAGAAGTGCTGGGAGGTGAAAGTTTTGTGGGAAACAAACTCATGTGTTCCACAGTGAAACAATTGCTCCAGAAAATGCTGCTCTTCTGAGTTGCAAAAATATCTTTTCAATAAGAACCAAATCCTGTCTCTGAATGCTTACCATGTAGTTATTGAAGCAAGGACTGTCTGTAAAACATTAGTGCAAACTTGTTTTCATCCTAGAGGAAGGCTCTCCTGTTACTCTGTTATACTGCAATAACATTAAAACGATTGTACTGGCTTAGACCAAGGATCCATGTTGCCTGATACTCTGAAGAATCTTATTGTCTCTCTGCTTGAGGCTCTTGCCACACAGTGACCAGCTGTAGCCCCAGGAGAATGGTGCTTGATGGTGACTGGAATCTGGTTTTGTTTCATGTGCTGTAATATCTCCAGGTAGAACTTTGTGGTGGGGCACTTCTCCAGAGAGTTGTGGACACCAGTTTCTCTAGTTTGAGCCTTTCTCTGCCTCCATTTAGGATAGGCCTCCCTCCTTTTACTCCATTTGTCCTCTGTAACAGTTTGTTTTCCTCCTGTTTCTTTTCTTTTCCCTTTCATGCCACTTCCCAAGGATGGCTTTGAAGTTGTCGTAGGGTTGGGCCAATGCCTGGTCCTAAGGGAGAATCAGGAACAACATCAGTCATAGTCAGATGCAAATGAAAACTATTGTGAGCATGTGATAATTTCCGATAGTCTCCAAGCACTCAACTGTCTTCAGTAAGGGACTCTCTGAGCTGGATGTGCTTGTGATGTAACTAGTAGCCTTTACTGAGGTTTTCTTGCATTAACTTCACTGCTTTTACATGAATCCATGTAAATCTTCTCATCCACAGCTCCTTTGATGACAAGAAGTTATGCAGGTTGCTGTCTAGTGCATGGAGATGACTTCTTAAATTTGTTTTGAAATTGTTTTGTTTTTCTGTAAGTGTGATTTGAAGCATCTTCTGGTTACTGCCTTGCATTTCAGGATGCTGACTGTCCCACATATTAGTCTGTATCAAAGGAAAATTCTTACAAATAAATAAACATTTTTATTTATGTATTTCTAACTGAATGTGTTCTGAAAGTGAAGAGGAAAAAAAAATCATCGATCTTCTTCATCTTTACTGTAGAAAGGAACACTTTTTGTAAAGCCTGGTAGTAGAAAACTATGCTCTATCAAATTACCCAGCTGACAGTGTTACAGGACAGTTGAAATAAAGGGAATGTCTGATTAATGCTAGGTTGTGTGGTGCTTATTAGGACAGATTAACTCACAGGCACAGCCATCCCTTTCCCTTTATGAACATTGATATCCATATGCTGTTCTGACTCAGTGTTTCATAATCCATTCTTCCGGCATGTAAATGAAATGCCTGTAATAACCTGACTGAGCAGTGAGGCTGGGGCAGAAATAATTCCCAGGTGTCACTTTATGGTTTGGTTTCCTGTAACTACCTGCAGTAGCAATGATGATGGTTTTACTAAGATGTGATGTTTACGTAGTGAACCTGAGCCTATACTTATCTACTGTACTGCCCTGTTAGGACAGCTCCAGGTTTCTAAAATGTTTCTGATGATTGCCTGAATTTAAAAGTCAGGGGAAGGACCTCTTCGCACTCAAAGGCTCGCAGGCTGTACTTCAGCAGTATAGTAAATCAAGCTCTAGGGCTGCTGCTAGAGGACTAAAACCTCTGAAACCTCATGATACCAAGCAGCTCCAGTATAAACTTGTTTTGTGGCTTCAGGAAACATTGCCAGTTTAAATTTGTATTAGCAGACTTTATGCCAGACTAGGAATAATCTAAACTCCATCAACTAACATAAATCTGGAATAAAAGTCATATTGTGGGTTTTGACTAATTTACCAGGAATGTGATGATACACCTAAACCTACTCTAGATCAGTTTATCACTGCCCAGATCAGGCATTACTATGGACCCACAGCCATAGCTGAACTGAGCAGCCACTCCACTTGTTCCTTCTCTCCTGCTTGTGTCTTTGTTGGCACAGTGAGACATTTCACAAGTGAAATACCAAAACTTTTAAGAACTAGGCATTTAAATTAATTAAAACCAACAACCAAACCCAGTCCAAAATCCAAACACCTTAGATTCTGGTATGGTACTAGAAAAGCAGATTTTTCTTTGGGATATTGCAAATTAATGTTTCAGTCACTTTTCACTGCTATTTGTCTGCAAAGGGACTGTACAGATAAGCTACAAAAGTGAGTAATTTTTTCATCTTGTCACTTCTACAGGTTTGTTCGGAACCTATGAAGGGTTCAGCTGACTTATTTGTTTGGGTTTTTGTTTCCTTTCGAGTCTGGATCAGTGAAACTGCTAGTAGTGGCCCATCCCATTAAACAGGGTGGTATTGCAGTGCCGGTGCTGGGAGGTCATTTCCTTTCCTTCACTTAAGTAACATGGGAGATGAAAAGCAGCATAACAAAAGGCACTAATAATCTCTAATAAATATATTATGCAGTCATGGGATTTCTCATAGCATAGCTGCTGCTTTGGGAGCTGCCTTACTTTACTTGTAATCACCTTCCACTCTTGACATCTCACATTGCATCATTCTCTTTGCAAAATCCCTCTTGAAGGCTAAAAGCCCTGGCATTCCCTGTAGTAGGTTAACCACAGGCAGCAAATAACCTGTCACCTGTTCCTTGAGACCCCCTACTGGTGATCTCTGTGTGTACTCCTGGGTATATTTGGTTCCCTGTGGCTTTCTGGAATGGGAGGCCAGAATTGATAGTGGACTCACTTCTATGAAAATGGAAATTCAGAATAAATCTAAAAAGACAGATTGAAAGTTTGGCCTTGTTGCTGCAGTGTCTTATCGTATTGAATTGAGGGCTCGTGATTGTGCAGCTGCGTCAGTTTTTAATGTAAAAATTATCTAAGGGTGTGATGGGATGCTTTTGTATGTGGCAGCCTGACACAGCCAGTTCTGCTCCTGATAATCCCAGGCTCTGCCTCTTGAGGCTGGAGGACGACTTGGTTTCCAAAATCATACCACCAGCCTTCTCAGCAAAGACTCTGCATACTTGTTTGTTGTCTAAGAATTGGCAAGGAGGGTACGCCAAGCTGATGTCCTATGCTGAGCGCCTAGCAGCCTAGTCAAACTGTTTACCATCCCATTTTATGGCCAGGTAGCACTGCTGGCTGCTGTGTGGAGGACCTTGCAGCTCTGCCTTTTTTCCATTCCTCCTTGCTTGTCTGATACTGAATTAATTAATCAATTACTGATGCCTGTGTTTTATCCTGAACACAGGAGCCATCATTTTTTAGGCCCTTGATTTATGTTGTGATTTAAGCCCAGACAGAAACTAGGCACCTCGCAGCTGCTCACTCACTCCCCACTACTCCCCAGTCGGATGGGGAGGAGAATTGAAAAAAAAATTGTAAAACCAGTGGCTTGAGATAAGAACAGTTTAATAATTGGAATACAATTATCTGTAAGTACTGTTTATAATAATTCCTTTTTTCAAAACTAGAAAATCACATTGATCTGGGAAAACCCATGATTTTAAAATCTATTACATTTTCACCTAACTATGACAGAGAGACCATATTTCCATGCCATACTGTGAAGCATATTGTCCAGTGAGTTCCATAAAATCCACTATTTGAATAAAATTTATTACTTAACTAACAATAATTAGTTATTATTTTTAAACACATATCAAAACTACATTTCTTGCCTAGGAAGAGATTCACATAGCTCGTGCCAAACTGGTTTCCTGGGATTGATGCTAGTTAATGTTCAACCTACTGGAAACGCCTTTGTGCTCCCTGCTTTGGGTTTCTGTAGGGAAACAGTAGGTTTGATAACTTCTTTAAAATACAGAGGAGCCCTGTGCTGCACAGCCAGCTTGAGTCCCCTTCCTCAGCCAGAACTGCTTGTGAGTAAGGCATAGCTGGCATTTAGCTTCCTTCCCCTCAGAGGAGAAGGTGGAAGTTCAGCAATTCCTGTTATTAGTTTAGCCTCAGTCAAGCCTCTCAGCTGCATGTAACTTTGTGCTAAACCAGTTAGACAGTAAGTAGTGTAATTGTATAGTAAGTGCATAGTACAGTAAACTAAAGAAAAATGGTGGAAAGTAGATAAAGGTGGTTGTTTGGAATGTAGGAAGCTTTTATGAATGGGGCTGCACTTCATGGTGGAGGATGTTGCTTAACCAAAAGCAAAAAACTCCAATGAATGAAACTAACATAGTTCTTTAAGGAAGTTCTGCCATGTATTTGCTGGAATGTACCTTTAATTGTATAAGCATGGTACCTGGAGATCATAGATCCAAAAAATCTGGATCCAGATTTACTTCCTATAATGGTGATGTGTATGCTAACTGAAGTGAAAGTAAGTAAAGTTTTCTGTAATATCCATGATGATCACAAGTGTTTATGGTGTGCTCTTAAAAAAAAAAAAAAAAAGACAAAAAAAAAAAAAGACAAAAAAAAAAAAAAAGACAAAGTGTTATGGTGCAGATTTTTCTTTTTCAGCAAACCAGATTTTGGAATGCTTCAAGAACTTTGTATTTCTTTCAAATTTTGATGGACAAATGAGGTAAATTTGAATGTATGATGGTAGCAGCTTCATCCTTGGTATTTTATATTTGAATATGCTTTCTGTTGTTTCTTATGACTTTTATGCTATTGAAGTACTTAAAATTGAAATGACTAAAATATAAATTATATGTCTGAAATATTAACTATACTACTACTGTGGAGGCTAATGAAAGTCATCTCAACAAATTAGTAGCATAAGATCAAATGGTCTCCATTATAGAAAATTTTCCAGGTTTCTTTAATATAGAGATTGCTTAAAGCATTACATATTTTTAATGTGAAAATTATTTATCCTAATTATTGTCCACTATTTGTTTCACTTCACGATTCATAATGTAATTTTGAGTTATATTTCTGTAATAATTACTTAACCAGGAGATACGTTAAACAAGGAAAAGTCACTGAATACTTACTTCCTACCTCTCAGCCATTTCTTAATCCAGTGTGTTTAAAAATAACAGTTTAGATGCTGACTCTGCTTTTCTTATTGGATACCTGTGTTCAACCCCTGGAGATCTTGTGGATGCTATAAATCTTACAAAAGGGTTATTATAAAGATCTTGTTAACTACCTTTATAATTCATTGAGGTATAAGCTGCTAATTACAGGACTTACTTCCATTGGCATCAATGTCGAAATTCTTAATTTTATTTTTACTGTAACAGTGGGGTTTCAGATACACTTGTTCATATTAGTTTTTTTCTTGAGAAACACTTATGGAGTCTGATCCCTCTATTCCACGGCATTATCTGTGCCGTTATGTAGGAAGCTCTTTGACTGTAGAAGTGTGACATTTTAGTTGCATGCACATGTTGAGGCACTTATTTTAAATAGTCAAAGAATGCCCTGAAGACAGGAATATGGAATCATATCAAACAGGCATTGTCTTATGGTAGTGCATGTGTCCATTTGCAAATGTCCCAAGTTTTCTACTTGCAAACTTTCCAGATTTTACC
>JBCJKH010062040.1:1382-13153 GCA_039877255.1 Loriculus beryllinus
AGTGGTTTCCCCCCCAAAAAGCAGACCTTTTGTGTGTAATGCCTATAACATTCCAGGTACCATGCTTGTACAATTCTTACTGAAGGATTTATGTAATAAGCAATTAAAAAATAAGAAAAAAATAAGAAAAAAATAAAAAAGAAGCCAAAGTTGGCTAAATGATGGTTCCTTGTGCATGAAACTTGCTTGTTATTTTACTGAAATATCTGTAGTCCATTTTTGTATTAATGATTGGAAGACAGAAGAAGTTGATTTCAAACAGCAGAACTGTACGTTAGAAAAAAGTAAGCCTCTGCTGATGAAGATGAACAAGGTCTTATGTATCACCGTAAGCTGCTAATAGTGAAAATATCCTGTGATATATCTACCCAAATAAGTAAACTAGGACATGCAAATAAAAACTCCTTCCTGACAGGTGATCTGTTGAAGTCCCATGACAGGAAATGAGATTGCTGTTATATATTAACTTGTGTAGCTACAAAAGTTTCAGACGCCATAAAACTATGCAGGGATTTTAAAGTTCACCCTCTCTAACTACCCTGATAGCCTGAGGTAGAGGATTTCAAAGGTTCACTTTGCCTGAGTAAAGACTAAATTCTTTTTATGGGTTCTAATTTATTGGTACTAAGATACAATGACCAAAATAGTTTAAACCAGGGTTAAACTGGAATTTGAAACTTACTGCAGAGCCTAAAGGCAGTAGGAATACGTTACTGGGTATTGGGATCAGAGATTGTATCAACACTTCAGACTGGATATGGGATACAGGATGATGGATATCTGTATCTCTGAAGTCATCTGCTAATACAAGGGGTAGAGCAAGAGGCTGTGATTTAAAGGACTTTGCTGTGAAGAATAAGTGCACTAGACTCCATTCTCATCTCTGTTGCTAAACCTGTAAATCTTTGATAAGTCACTTCAGAATCTGTGGATATGTTACTCTTCAACAAACTCATTGTTTGCTGATACTAATATATATGTTTTACAATTGCACGAAGTAACTAGTTTGAAACCCAGATGCAGGGACAATCTATAAATTATTTTTAGTCTATTTTTTCTTGCATCAACTGCTTGTAAAACACTTCTAGAAAAAATATGTGGTTTTCACTTGACCGCAGACAGTGAACATTCAATAAAGCTGTAGGACATGGCCTAAAGTCAATGTGCCCAGGATGTAAAGAAACAAAGACAAGGACTTCTAAAGTACTGGAGAGCTGTGAGAATGGTCAGAAGAGAACTAATCTGAATGGCATCCTTGTGTTGGAACCTTCATTTCTAAGGACATGTGGAAAAGCTGCTGTTTTGGTAATAAGGATAGAAGAATGGAATTTTGCTATGTCTTAAAATGACATAGAAAAATCAGCTGGAAACAACATGCAGTTTACTGTGTACTTACAGTATCACATTGGTATTGCATTTTGACCCTTTGAGGGACACCATGACTTGTTTTTGATGATGAAAGAAGGTTGAACTTTATGGAGTTCACATTCAGGATAAAAAAATATGAAAATTAAAACAAAATTAACCCCTTGACAGAATAAAGATCATATAATCTAATTATCTTCTATTCAGGCATGAAGAATAAAGTAGCGAGAAGCATATCTGAATCTTTCTAATTTTTTACAGTGCATAAACCAGCAGCTGTGGCTCCTTGCAGTCCAACAGCCCTCTCCATGCCAGAGTCTCATCAGAAGGATGGCATCACATTCCACAAGTAAGGATGCAGTGAAACACAGGTCTTGGCTATGGAACAATGTGAGACAAAAGACAGGTAAGGCTTCATCCATGACAAGTCACATTTTGCCTATTCTAGCTCCTTCCTTCAGAAGAACTGTCATGATCTTCACCACAGGTCCAATTTATTTCTGTCTCCTACACATCCTGAAAACTATAAATTATTTCTCTGTGCTATCAATATCTCTTACACACTCCTTCCCTATTAGATTTGTACATAACTGGTTCAAATAATTAGGGTCACTGATGAAGAATAAATATAGCCAAAGCATTTCAAAATAGGGAATGCTGGTGATGTATGAATTAAATATAGATGTATTTTAAACTTACAGTGACACTGAATTTCTGTGCTGTATCTTCAGCTCAGCTGTACAGAACACTCAGTCTTACAGCATCATATGGGGCAAAAAGTATAACCCTTTAAAAGACCCATCCCTTTGTGACACTGGTACATGTAAGAACCATTTGTAAAAATCATTTAAGGCTGTTCATAAATAAATCCCGTTTGTACCAATTAACCTTAAGAACTAGGAACTTTTTTTACACTACTGTGTACTTCAAAGGCAACGGCAACATAAAACAAAATGTTTATCTGTCTTTCAAACTATGACCTTTTCAGTGAAAGCAAATATCTTGTACAGAAGATAATCCATACCTCTCTCCTTCATGATAATTTCTTGTAAAATAAACTTTTCCTTACTTTTTCTTTGTATTTAACCAGTTTGTTTTCTTCTGAGCAAAGCTAAAGCTCAGCAACTATGATTCATTGGACAGACTGAGTCCAACATTAGGTTATGTCTGTTTTACCTTGTAGAGGCAACAACTTTCGATGATGAAGCTTCCTTAACTGGCAGATGCCTCTAAGATACCGGGTCAAATATCACAGACAGTTTCTAAGACAGAGAACTTTAGTCCTTGCTTTGCACCTGCATCAGTTGACCAATTTGTATTACCACCCATTGTCCTGAACCACCTTACCTAAAATTTATATTTACTTTAGAATAGAGAAGCTGTCACAGCATACAAGAACATTACAAAATCCCAGAAAACTTGGCTGTTCTGGATCTTGAAGGTTCATTCCACGCCTGCCAGGCCTGTCTTTCCTAAAAAGCCTGTAACCTTCCTTTCCTGCAGTCCAGTCACAGGAGCCATCCCACCATGTTTCTGTGATGCCTGTTATATCATACCCCCGTAGACGGGCACATATCTCTAATTCTTCTTGTTTGTTCCCCATACTATGGATGTTTGTATAGAGGCATCTGAGCCGAGCTCCAAAAGAAGCTGGCTCATTGGCTGGAGTGGCTGGAATAACTCTGCTTTGCTTCAAGCATTTATTATAGGTGCTGGCATCTGGGTGTGTTGGGATGGAATGATGCCCCCCTCCTCCAACACATATAGTTTAAAGCTTCCTTGACCACCCTGACAAGCCCTCTACTGAAACTGCTCTTCCCCTTTGTTGTCCGACAGTACCTTACTACTACAGCTAAATTTTTACCACCACTTCCCAAATACAAAAGTGTGGTAATAACTCACTTTTGTTTTTTTCTGGGAGTGTTAAAACAAGTAATAAATAATTAAAGATAGAAAGTAGAAATCAAGAGGGCAAATATCTTTGACTCTCTGTTCACAGAACAGGCTATTAAAAAGCTGAAGTGAGTCATAAGCCACAACACTTGCACTGACACCTTGCATTGGAGCTGGTTATGGTAAGCCATCCATTATCTCAGGAGAAAATTGGAGGTTATGCAGAATCATTTGTGTTTCATATATACGATGTAACTATGAGTCTCTACAATAATCAGACTTCTCCAGTGTACTCCAATACTTACAATGACGTCTTCCCAAGATTTTCATCAAAAGGCTTGAATAAGAATAAGCTATTTTTAACTGTGGATCTTGACAACTTGAAAACACTGCATTCTTGAATTGATTGCTCTTGTAAGAAACAAAATCAGAGAGGCTGAATTGTTCAGTATTGTTCTCTGCTTTCTCATTTGAAGTACAATTGCTTTGAGCATCTTTCACTTAACAAGGAAAGACTAAAGCATTCTTCATTCTGTGTTTATTAGAATATTGCCATATATATCATATAATTTTCCTGCCTTTATAAATTTATTTTTTAATTTTCAGAAAGATTGACTTCAGATTATTAATCTAGAGTTTATCCTTTGTCACCAAATTTAGAACTTCTGCTCTCTCACCAAAATCAGCTGTTCTATGACTATGTTTGACAGCAGTGATCTGCATATGTATTATGGAACAAAGTTAGAAATTCACCCTCTTGTTCAAAGATATGCTGTGCCCACAGCTCACTAGCTTTCATTATTATCTTAAGGACAGTTTTGGCAGCTAGTAATTTGGAAGGTGTAATTGTCCTAACAGCCATGAAATGACAAATTGTAGGCTACTGGTAATGACAGATCTGATTTTTTTTTTTTTTTTTTCAATAATAAATATATGTTCCACAAGTGATTTAAATAGCTCAAACCAGAAAAATCAGGAAAATACAGATCTGAAAACTAGTCAGTTTCATCCCAGTATTTCTGCCTTTGTCATTTAGTTGGCCACACCTGCTCAGTTTTCTAGAGCTGGTATGGTACGTAAGTAGCAATGAATTTTTTTTTTAAGTTTCTTGACAAAACACATACTGACCAAAATAACAGTCATGTTTTTCTCTGTCATTATCATGTTTTTCTCTGTCATTGGGCAAACATTCATGTGACATGTACTACTCCCCAAATAACCTTAGTGAGTTTTTCAAAGCATAGTTTCTTGCACTTTTCCAGGTAAAAATATATTTTCCATGAAATTAAATTTCCTAGTAAAATGTAATTCTTCTCTTGAAAAAGAAAGTCTGGTGGCTGTCGAGTATGCTTCTAGAGCAGCTTGATCATTTTGTGACACTGTGAAAGGAACTGGAGCTTTAGATTTTCAGTACTCGCCTGTCTGAGGTGTAGCAATGAATCAGACATTGATTTAAGTTTTGCAGAGCCTTTCCTAAGTCTCAGGTTCTTCAAACAGCTGCAGTGTTTCTGCTTTAGTTACACTGTGAGGGTGTCTAGACAGAGCATCAGCAATCCCAGCACCTTGCTGTGCACATGCTCTGCCTGCAGATTGTACTACATCATGCACAAAAGTGTTCTTCGACATCTCACCAGTTCACCATCTATGTCTTTGATATTTGTCAAGGATACATCTTTTGCATTGTCTATAAAGTTGCAGCAATCTAATATGCACAAGTATTTTTTAGACATTTTTTCCTTAGCCACTCTTAGCTAGTCATTCCTTCTGAATACAAGCATGCAAAGTCACAGCATCAGTTAACGTCAGCAGCGTATTCAACAGCACTGGGTAACCATCAGTCCTGTACCTGCATTCAGCAAAGTAAATATAGTATATGATTTTTATGTCTGACTTCCAATGCCTTCTCCTTCACTTCTGAGCCACTATGCCTGACTCTGCATGTCTAGCTTTTTAATTCTAAATTTCTAATAGTCATGCTCTACTCTAAAGGTTGATAGAAGAATTTAAGCATTTAGGGTGAGAATATAAGCATTTAGGCTCCAGCACTTTATGGAAAATATACATTTTATCACAGTCTTAGCCGATGTTTGCTATCACCAGTCAACGCATCTTCTAAAAGACGCAACCCCAAAAATGTTGCAATTTGCTACTGTTAAGCACTAGCAACATAAAAAAAAAAAAAACCAAAACAAACAAATGAAAGAAAACCCCAAACAAACAAACCAAAACCCTCACAAAAATCCAAATAAAACAACAAAACTTAAACAGTGGTTTGTTTATTTTTTTTGGTGAGGGCTTCAAATGTGACTGTAATACAAGAATACCTTGAAAATATGCTAGTATGTAACTCAACTCATGTTTCCTCAGTAGCCCTTCACAAAGTAAATTAATTTACTGTAGCTACCAAACAGCAATTAAATACTAAATTTGGAAGTATTTAGCATTTTCTAGCTGACTTCAAGTGACAGAAAAACACACCTGGGGAATGTGCATTACCATTTTTAAAATAATTCTTTTAAGATTCGAGTTTTAGAAGTTGAACATATATTTGCGGATTTTTGCCTTTCAGTCCTAATCATATTACGATGAAAATAAGTGGTGTCTTAGAAGTATTGCTCTTCTGTTTTCTCCTGACTTTGCCTGAAT
Source organism: Loriculus beryllinus (assembly GCA_039877255.1). Lineage (NCBI taxonomy): Eukaryota > Metazoa > Chordata > Aves > Psittaciformes > Psittacidae > Loriculus > Loriculus beryllinus. Next base: position 7,287 of record JBCJKH010062040.1, read on the forward strand.
TTAATACCTGGCAAGTCATTCTAGGTAAATAACAGTTTGCATCAAAAGTAATGCATTTTATTGTGTACTTTTTTATCTTTTTGATAACAGGTTAAATATAATTGCACAAGTCAAAGCTTCCTTTCTAACATAAAGAGTAATTAAAGTATCACTTACTCAACAGTCTTTTGCTCTGGAATGATGCTATTCTAGAACAGGTGTTACTTTGTATTAAATAGTCACCGAGATCGAGCAACTTTCCTACTAGAAAAACATGCAAAAACCATCTAGTAAGAAAAGCAAGGAGTACTTGATGTTGCTTGTTTGTGACATGGTTCCTGCTGTCCACTTATCTCTGATGTGTCTAATTCTGATTCTCTTCCAGACTGATGACATAAGCCAACCACAGATCTCACCACAAAAAAGACTGGTGAGGAAAACTCTGCAATTCACTTAGGATGGTATTCATCTCACTTAACTTCAGGCATCTACATCTGACTTAATCACTGCATACTCTCTTTAGAATCAATGGAGAGACATAAGCAGGTTTAGGATGCAATTCATCTGCCCAATTCCAGATAACTACTTTAGGAATAGAATTAATCACCCTTTCAGGCTATCTTCACTACTGACTACAAAGGCAGTCCACTGTGACTAGATCAGATTTAAGTGTTTGCCTTGCAGATATTTATGTTTGATGAGGTAAATCTTGCCATTAGATATAGGAGGAGAACTTCTTACACACATGTGGCACACAGACAAGTAAAATAGCCCTGTACACCTGTGTGAATACCAAGTTTGGCTCTACTTTCATTCTACCTTTCTCAGTCTATGGTTCTGGAAGTGAAGTTCTCACTCAGTGCAAGGGTCTGTAGTAAGTTATTGTGCTGACTACACATCAGGTAATGTTGTATACACATTTTAAGTTTGTGGCACATAGTAAATTTATACATGCAAATTCGCAGGTGTGAACCCTGGCTGGCAATCAAGAGGGGCTTTCTTAACCACCCTCCTCCTCATCCAGAATCAGCACCTAGTCAATACTGGCATGGCATGGCAGAAGTCTCAGCTGCTGGGATGATGCTTCTGGCATTCTGAGAGACAAAGATAGGAGGACATTCAGTTCAACAGGCACATGAAGAATGCAATATTTCCCCCACCTTGTCAGTTCTCTGCTGACCAGGCACTCAGAAACTGCTAGAACTTAAAGGCGATGGTGTGTTGATAAGGCTATAAAGGCAGATGAAAGCTAATAAATAGCTTCTCTTGTTTTGAAATACTATCATATGCATTCATGAGTCTGATTTTGCATAAAAAGATGAAAGAGCTATGTCTTTTAATTAACTGAAAGAAGAAAAGAAAAGAATAAGGCAATATCACTTGCATGAAGAACATTCTCTACATAACCATTTCAGTTAAAATCTATTAATTATTGGTTGAGAGAGTCATAGATTTCTGTCACCCTTTGCATATAAACAAAAAATTTTATGATCCTCAATCACAAGTTCAGTCTTATACAGCACTGGGATTTAGATCAGAAAAGTAAAGTCAGAAAGGAACTTCTAAATTGCAAATTGCATATACTTTTTTCAACAAAGGTTGTGCTCAAGTGCCCCATATTGCACTGGACCAGTGTAATACTTCGAGCAGTAGGAAGCTCAAATCCTGGAAGGGCTAGATGGGTACTTTCTCAAGATATCTGTGAGTGCAGTTGTTATATCTGTCAAGATGCACCATGGTACCCTCTGTCATCCTTCCCTATTGCCTGCCCAGATCAGGTGCTCATGGAATATACCACAGCCCCTATTTCTGGGATAAACTTGTGCTTTCTCTTCATGAAACCTGTACATGACTGAATGTACAGTTTACAAAGGAAAATCCAGCATATGCCTTTCAGCACAACAAAGTCTCACACACAAATTTTATAATGCAGATATAGCTTATTCTTTTTCTACTGACCCATGACAGAAACTTCAGCTTCCAGTTTTATGAAATAAATGTCCCAATTAAGTGAGATGAATCCAAGGTTTGTAGGTTGCAACTGTGGTGTACAGGAGGTGCGTTTGTTTTCACATACTTCTGATGGGGGTCAGTGGCCCATCTTTCCTGTTTGCAAGAAAGCAGCACTAGGTTTTGAACCTAGCAACACAAGTCACAAATGTTGCACAAGTTCATATCATCATTCAGAGTAAAGCAAGTGACAGCAATGGTCAGATTGTAAGAAGAGTTGGTATCTCATAACTTCTAAAACACTGACATGCTTTGATGAGGAAGAATCTTAAGCTACTTTTGAGAGAAGATGACTGACAGCTCCGATTTCAGAATGGTATTCTCAGTGTTTCAGTTACACAAAAATTTGCATCAACAATTTACTGAGCTATTTTCACTCTTTCTCTGCAAAGACAGGTATTAAAAATGCCACTTTTTGGGTAGCATAATTTTAGTTTGCGTCCATTTTTCTGTTGCCATCTCTCTATTTGCATACAGCTTTTGAAAAGTATCTCTTTTATCCTCCTATTGGTCATCAAATTGTTGTTTTGGAAATGTGAAACCTGGGCAGTAACCTACATGGGATCATAGCAGCTTTTGATGGAGGCCATGGAATTTTCCAAAAAAGTTCAAAATGGGATAAGCTAGATAATTAGAATGAATATCTGCCTCCCACTTTCCTTGCAGCAGAGTCAGGAAGTGTGTATTATATACATAATCCATTTTTCATAGAAGGATTTAATGGTAGGCTAGAAAAGCTTCACATATGGGTGTTCTAGGCTGCATAATTACAGACTTACCCAAGGGGACAGAATAGCTCCACTTTAGCCCAAGAAAGAAATGATAAATACATATACATATATATTTTTAAAATTATCTAATTGTTAAAGACTTGGAGACCTACGTGGATTCATAGGTAAATCTATTTTATCTTGCACCATGAAAATAATTACTACTTATATTGTTATGTTTTCATTATGGTATGCAATTAAGTTAGGCACAGAAATAAGCCAGATTCTTGGTCTCACTCTTTGTGCTGTTTTAGTAGCATAAATGGACTATAAAGTCAATTTAACAGAGCAGATGAAGATTCTCTTGAGGAGAAGGAATATGAAATGGAAATAAGCCATTTCTTTTGTAATACTGATTGGATTATAGTGGCATGGTTCGGAATGCTGCTGTGTTGAAGTGAGCCCTTCAAATAGAATAGCCCTTTGGAATTAGACTCACACAATTAGGTCTGAAATCAGCCCCAGGTCCTTTATGTCCTGCCACCGGGGTCCAGTGTATACAGGTGCAGCTGAGAAGCTGAACCAACATATTTAACAACTTATTTACACCGCAGTCTCATAAAAAAGGCAACAGTCACCATGATACAATAATTGGACTCACCTTGATTATGTCTGAACTGTGTATGGACATCCAGTTTTGTGCACAATCTCCCAGTAACAAATAGATAAGATAATAATTTGGGCAGTAAATGTTTTTTCATTGCCAGATCGATTTGCTCATTGCCTTTATTCCTTCACCAAGGAAGCCTTTAACTGGTCTGAGTTACTATGAAGAGTAATATATTCCGTATCTGACTCAATCATGCTTTTGATCTTTGTCTGACTGCAAGTATACAAAATGTGAGCAATTACAATGGTTCACAGAAATTTGTATTTGGAGAAAGAAATGCATATTGTAAACGTTTTTAATGTTTGCCACAGCTTATGTGACAAGCCCCTCAGGAAACAGTGTTTTGGATGCTAACTCTCTTGTTACCATATTAATTGCCTTTGTCATGACAGTTTTGGCATCTGAAAATGGCTGGGAACATGCTGTGCTCCTCAAGAGACCAATCAAGGGCAGGGGAAATTGGTTTATTGGTTCCCAAAGCAGCCTGCACTAAAGGTGCCACTATTCAAGCGTAGTTTTGAGACTCTAAGCTTGAATGAGGAGCCAAAGACACTTCAGGCTAAGGAAAACAGAGGTTTCATTTAGAACAGTGAAGCAGAAACCAAGAAGTTTATTTCTCTGCCAGTGTGATTTCTGCAGTTAGCATTTGTGTGCAAATCTGTGTGCCACAGCACAGAAGGCAGGATTAGGTGTCAAGGTTGCCAGAATCCAGTGAGTTCCTGGGCTTCCCAGAGGTGATCCTGAGCATCTTTGGTTTTAAATGAACCTCAGCTAAATCTTGCTGAAGTGCAGGCTTTCACATTAAAATGCCAAGGGAGCTTCAACAGGAAAAAGGAAGGGGGAAAAAAACACCTGATTCCACTAATTCAGTTTATGCCAGGAAGACTCAGAATCAGTAAAAATTTAGTGACACAGCAGAATTACATTTATAATGTTAAAGAAGGGAAGAAAATCCTTTTCAGCATGAACTGCAGAAGAAAGAAAGATAGTAAAAGTGTGCAACCTGACCCTCTTATCTTTCCCATGTTTCAAGCAGGCAGGTAAGACATATTTTGATTTTTTGATGGCATACGCAAAATGCTTTTTATTTTTTGACACTTAGTGAAACTAGTGAAATGTTAATGCTGTAGGGTCAGAACAGTAAGCTTATTACAGACAGTTTCAGTGAAGAAGGGGGAAAGAAAAAAAAAGAGACTAAAAATATTTTTACAAAAAGGCAATCTTGATTACTAGCTTGGTGTAGGCGGAAAGCAAGGGAAGAAAGAGAAATAAGTCTTTTTTGTTTGACTTGTTTGTTGCTTCCTGTTAGATAATCACAGACTATTCTCGGCCCATAGGCCTAGGTAGTTGAAAGAGGTGGATGGAGGAAGCGTATAGAACGGCCAAGTTCCTGTCTTTTTGCACCGCTCTAGCCACTACAGTAGGGTCTGTCATGAGTCTGTTGCACTGAGCATCCCCTGTAACAGCAGCTTGCTTATCTCCCCATGCAGTACTCATTCACACTGAAGCTCAAGCATCTTTATGTATGAACACTGGAGGTGACAGAATGCATCTGTTTTGTCCTGAAGCCTTTAGCAGAAGCTATAAGTGCTTCCATAATGTGGACATGTCTTAGAATAGCACAGAAATCTGCAGAAACATGATAGGGAGCATTGTGCCTCTGGAAAGATAATGCAATATTTTAGTAACCAACAAAATGGTAACTTACAGTGGAACATAGCCCTAGCAAGCAATCGAAAGAGATGAAGCAAGGAATTATGCAAGCTACTTCCCATTCCCTTCTTCCCCCTTTTTAAATGATGTATTTTTTCAGCAAAACAGAAATTGTGAGTCAGGGAAAGACACCAGGATCAGTAGGATTTAAGTGAGAGCATCAGTATGTCATGTCAGATTTTGAATGGCATTACATCTATTATTCATTACTTAACATCCAAGTCTACAGTTAAGGGAAGCAATTTGACAGGCAAGACATGTATGTAAATTGCCCATCAGATGATATAATCTACTACTGAGGGAACATTTCAAAAGGCCCAAAATATGACAGAAAACATAATACATCCTGCATGCTAAGTACATAAATGTCCAAAATGCATGCTCTGAACTTTACAGCTCTTTTAATTTTAAAATTTTAAGAATTCTTGTGAACTCAGAACACTGTGTGTTTTCAAAACAGGTAATACTTCTTCAGAGAGCATCCCAGCAGTGGAGAAACTCTCTTGGCAGCAATGTTCAAGGATTTGTCAGAAGAACAGCTAGATAGGTATAAACCCAGCTCTAAATACTTGTAGGTTACAATGCTACCAAGACACCAATGTTTCTGCAGTATTTTTTGTTCAGGGAGATCTGAAATTTAGTCTTTTCTGTGTGAATACACTGATTAATTTAGTTGCATTTTGCAACACTACTAGTAGTACACAGTTTCCTTCTTCTTCTTTTTCCCAGTTGAAAAGTAAATTAAACAAGATTTTTGCCTTGAACAGACATTCTAGAATAAAGAT